>JBBBVU010000014.1:17891466-17909479 GCA_037177055.1 Atherinosoma microstoma | reverse complement strand
TCTATCTATCTATCTATCTATCTATCTATCTATCTATCTATCTATCTATCTATCTATCTATCTATCTATCTAGATTTATGCTTGATCCCTCCACACAAGAAGATTTAAATACTTCATATAAAAGCAATAGTCTGTCCAAATTCACAAAGATGAGTTGTGTGTAGATTCCGATTACATTTATGCCTGACGCCTTCTCAGAGAAAGGAGACAAGAATTTCTGGGGTTTCGTGGCTTGATAAATATCTTAAAAGCTCCTGCATCATTGGGGCTGATGAGGGTGTCATATCTTTTAAGTTTCAACTTCTAATATCACAGACTAGATGCCCCTCATGTCTCAGGTGTCTCAGGAGCGACTAATTACAGCCGATGAAACGTCAACTAGTCTAAATTATAGTCAAGCTATTGCAAGAAAAGAAAATTCAGCAAGAAAATGTCCGATGATGAGCTTTACCAACTAAAACTATAAAACTGTCAACAGAATGAATGTGCATAAACATAAGAAAGCTTTATCTTGATGTTACTTTTTCTTTAAAGGATTTGAAATTTAGTTGAGTCAATTGCATCAACCATGAGAACTGACAAATGGAAAGTAGCATATGAAGACATTTCATGGGACAAGAACAGGAACAAAATAGTACAGAAATATGAGGCATATGAGGTTTTACATGAGCTTGTTAGCAGTGAAAGCTGAATATCAACGTCAGCAGGTCTACCATGTTCACCAGCTTAGTTTAGCGTCACTTAACACAATATTGTCTTGTAAAACCATGCCATTTTATCTATTTCAAACATGCAGAACCCTGTTTTCTCTTTCTGGCAGTGAGTAATTCGACAAAAATTGTCCATGCATGTTCAAGGCACATCCCAATGCTGGGAAAAGTCTGCCTTTGATTTCTTTTTTGAGAAATCTGTCCTCTGAATACAGTTTCCTTTTTATCTAGGGCACCAGAAACTTAGACATTTCTAAGGCTGTTCTGCCACACACTTCCTGGCACTTTTAGTTGCTGTAGCATCTCCCTCTCTTTCACCACAACTGTTGCCCTGTTCAGCCCTGGCAAACATTTAAAAAAGAAAGAAATATGCTGCCACAGACACAAGCTTTAAAACTCTAGAGCACAGCAAAATATTTATGAACACTCACCTGTACGTGTTGCTGAAATGCTTAACCGGCATTGTCTAAATCTGTATGGCTAACACTTGTCTGCAATAGGCATTTATTCCAGTGTACATGTTTGTGGTCCAGCTTTAAGAATTCATGTAAAATTGATTAAACCAAAACAAATTCTTGGTTTCATTCAGAGAGGAAGCTGACAGACAGATGTGGAAGAAGCAAATGACAACCTTACAACCAACAGATGACTTTCTTTTTCATATAATTCAGGCTATGCTACATGGATTGTTTAGTTGTTTTTGTGGACAAGCATCAGAGCAACCAGAATATTAGGAATATGTGAGTTTATTGCCCTGCTTTGTTGTGACAGCCCACCATTTTAGTCAGCCACTTATCAGAGCGTGACTAAAGGCTGAGACTCTGAGGTGAAATCAAGCTGGCTTAGTCAAGCCGCTGTGCCATTTTCTGGATAAGAAGCAAAGAAGAGTAGAGGTCAAAGCTCTGTAGCTGACCTGGAACAATCCTGCCATCTCCTCAGTGGGTGAGCCAAACTGCAGGGTTAAGGGTGAGGGTAAGTTGGGGGGCTGCAGAGCCCCTTGGGAGCAGAATGAGAAAATAAGACAACTACAGGCATGTCTCCCAAGCGTGAGAGATTCTGCTGCCACATTATGGATTAGAACATCACATGATCTTGTTTGATACACTACAGACTGAAGGATTTTATAAGCTCTAAAGGTTATGCACATCTCACGCTTGAGGTGGAAGCAATCAGATAGAAAATAACTAGAATTAGTTCTACCAAACTGAATAACTTTTCAACAACATGGGAAAAAAAGTCTTAAAGACAGAAGCACAAACAGATGATTATTTTAAAAAAAAGAAACACGTGAAAATTACATGTGAAGAGAAGAAGGAAGAGGATAAAAACCTAATTCTTATGAGACACAATTCATCAAGGGTATAAAGTGAAAGGATGAAAAGGGTAAGTAAAATGAGATGAAGGGCAGAAAAAGTCACTCTTAGTATCATGTTTAACAGTCACCAGATATAAAATCTTTGTGTTATACCATCAAGTATTAGGCTTTCCTGAAGGTGAATAAGTTAAACATTTCTGAAATACACACAGAGCCAAAGGGGTATTACAAAAGAGGAACATCAATGTACAACAGTAAGGTTATAATGCCTGACTTTGCCAAAGCAGCTCAACAACAGGAAATTTCCAGCTTAAAATAAAGAAAGCCCTCCCTTCACCAAGGTTAGAAACAACCTTGATTTACAAAGCCTTAGGATTAGGCATCATTATCCGACTTCCAGTGAATATTGTTTTGCTGGCTTGTCACATTATTAAAGTGTGTCTTTCAAAGCAAACAGGGTTTATATTTTCTCATTAATCTGACAACAGAAAACTGTTTACTAGAGCAAAACGCTTGATGTAACTAAACATTCGATGTGTTGTATACCAGTGGTCTGTTCTTCTAGACTGCATGCTGGTAATCTAACTTTAATTTGCAACATTGCTGTCTGTTTGTATTTAATTTACAAAGATATTAGGAGGCAAATTTGTTCAACAAATTGTTTGATGTAATATCAACAATAAAGACTGTCTTTCTGGTGTATAACCATAATACCGAGAGGGAAGAAACACAGTCTCAGACTAGATATTTGATTTGTGAAAGCCAGGTTCATCAGCACTTGTATGAGTATTAGTGCCACGATCTATTTAATATCAATTTTGTTTGCTGTAGTTTGCTTTGAGGGAACATTGAGGGAAAGGTTTGATGGAAGTGGCCATAAACATACACAGTAAAAAAACTGGGTTTGACTTATTGACTCTACTGGGATGCTCATATCTCCTATGGCTTTTCCGTTCACTGCGGCTACTGTAGAGCAATGCAGCACGTGACTGGTCAATACCATCACACAGTAGGTAAATCAAGCATAAATAGTCAAAGTTCAACTTCTGAGATTAAGCACAAAGAACAGCATTTGACAACTGAGCTTAGAAACAGTTTTTCAGAAAGGATCAATACCAAAAAGATCATAATGGCTATATAGTGTATGTCCTGTATGAGGTATACGACAGTAAAGCCATTGCACTATGAACCTGTGTCAAATGTGGCCTCTTGGCACCCTTCTTTCTTGTAATCATATTGAGCAGGGATGCATCAACACCATACCAGTATCTATCCCGCGTCCAGTGCTGCGCTTGTTATCAGGTTAAATTGCTCCGGGAGCTCAGCCAAGGCAACCAGAACATAACGTCATGGAATCCATCAAAAATTCATGTGTTCAAACAAGCAATAACTCTTTACTCTTGAAATATGCAGGTAACAAACCATTTTAACATTGGACGACTATTATTTCTAGAGCACAAATAAATCACTCTGTACTCACCTCCACCTTCAAACACAGTTAACTTCTTCAACTCAGCAACCTTTTGTACCCATGAAGGTCTCAGCTTTGCTCATCCAACATGACAGGAAGTAAAAGCAAAATATGAGCAACTGAACTGTAAACGTAATGGCACAAAGGCACACTGAACAATATGATAATATGTACTACCACAGAATAAGCCAGGAGCTTCTAAAACACACACAGGATGGAACAAAATATTTTCAATTCTTCCTCAGTCCTCTGGTGTAAACGATTCTCTGTGGTAGGGAGAACTAGAGTATGTCAAAAACTCATTTTTGAATTGATTTCTTAAACAACAAAGAAGTCAGTTTTTACAAAACTGAACACAATGTAAGCCTTGTGGAGAAATGTGAGCTTTATTACGAAGCTAGCTGGCAAGCACAAGATCAAGTTACTGGTGTTGTTCAGGCAGAGTATCAGAGCTACTCAAATTACTCTATGGTTCATTAAAGCAAGCTAGTTCCTTAACTACTGATGAACATTACGAGTATTTTAAGACTACTAAATGTAAGTTAACAGCTTTTTAATGATATTATTTAAAAAGGATGAGTCCATGCACATTAATCAGTTGTTTACAGTCTTCTGGTAGCTTAATACCGCCCTTCATTCATTTGATGCTGATACAGAGAGCAGTCTGTGTGCTGAAAAGCTTTATTGCCATCCACTGTTTGCTCTGCATTCTTTCTAACGCAAAGCAGTCATTCTTCTTCTTTCAGATGACATTCTTTGCACGGAGAAAAACATCTCCTGTCACTGTCGCTGATGTGCACGAGCATGTGCACCCTTGGTAAACCTGAAACCACAGAGCCCTACCCACATAGCAAATCCCAATTTAACCCACACTTGTAAGTCTAAATCTTCATGAATGAACTCATAGTTTAAAAACAGTTATACGGCTTAAAAATAAAAACTGGATTCATGTGAAATTACTCAAAAATAATTGGACTTGCAGGCTGATTGTGAAAAAGATCCATTAAAATCAGCCTACAGCATCACACTGCTGTAGGCTGTCACTTTATACTCCTTTTGGGAATACAGTCTTCCTCAGCTTATCACACACAAAATAATGACTTTTTATGTGTCCTTATTTCTAATGGACAAGACGTACGCGATAAGCACTGAAGTGATAACAGAGATAAATTAAAGCAAAGTGAAAAATGCTTAAACAGATGGACTACTGATCAAAAAGTTGACATCATAGATCATCATCAATGAACAATGACAGCTAATGTTATTCTGTAAGGACCGTGTATCCATGTCACAATGAGATGCATGGCTTTCCTCGTTCTTGTGCACCTTACAGCTGTTACCTTGAACAGTCATTTATTTCAATAAGACAGCCGGCATCTCCCATGGCGGGGGAGATAATGTTTGCAAAGGCCCAGCTGCAGTCCAAATCAGAGCCATTGATTTGGCCCTCAGCTCTACGGGACAGTTCGGCTCCCAGAGGAAACAGCACAAGGGCAAATCGCAGGACTCATCTGGCCTCTTAGTTCCTTGCATTAATAATCATTCTTTTTTAGAAATAAATGCCTAGATGCTCTTCTTCTAATATAATGGTCTATTTTCACATCAAAATCTGCATTTCTTTGTATATTTCGAAGTGGATTTCCTTAATTGGTATACTTCTATGTAATAGTATTCATTCTATCCACTATGTATGACTTTAGCATTTCCAGTTTACTTTAGTATAAATTATTACATCACCTCCATCGCAGTTTTCAGTCAGTTACAACATCAACCACAAAATCTCCAAAATGTTGTTTACCTTTAACAAAAGCACAGCCAGGTCTTAGAAGATGGCAAATGAGTTTTGATGACTACAGAGGTAAAGGTTCCCTTCTGATTTCAGGTATACTTTCTACACCTTGCATTATGAGGCCTTTTTCACTATCCCACAGAGATGATAACAGCCATTTTACATTTTCCAAACATCTTTCTTGGTTTCTTATTCCCACAGGAATACACAAGGAAGTGCAAAGTCACTTTGAATGCTCCACAAGGTTAGGGAAAATCCTTGTCTGATATTGTTTAGCACTTCCAAGTAGTTGAACAGCACCAAACTTACTGATCTACAGTGCCTGCCAACATATTCAGTGAGTGAATTTTATGCAACAGTATGTGTGTTGCAGGTCTACGTTCTCATAACTCTCCAAATTTCAGCTTTACATCAGAGCATTCAGGAAAAAGGAAGACCAGAGGTCACTCAGTGTATGACAGCACAGTCTTCAGCTAAGTCCACACTACTGGGCTCTTGACAGTATGTCCAGTTGTCACCATGCATACAGTAAAACTTCATAAAACTATAGTTAGTATATACCATTCAAAACACCTTGACCTAAATGCAGCATCTGTATCTTGGATACATTTGGACTCCCATTTTTGGAACCTTTATATGTACTATCCAAATAATTAGGTGATTAGTTAATCAATCAAAATAAAAACAAAAATAAATAAATCACAAAATTATCTATCAATTAAGAAAACCACAAACAGACAAATACAAAAATAAGAACAAAACTTAAGACAACATGTTGCCATCTGGTGCCTCAGAAATCGATGAGCTCTCTTCGCTTTACTTTTTGCACTCTGTCCAGCTCTCTATTTCATTTTTAATCAATAAAACTAAGATTTTCTTACAAACGCTTAATCACCCACAATGGCGGGGTGATAAAGATTTGAGAAATCTGCAAATGCCCTAAAAATCAAAAACTGAGATCTCATTAAAAAGTATTCAGATCATTGACTCGGTTATTGGCTGAACTATTTGGAAGCTTTAAATTCTCCCGGCTAAGTCGTCCAGGGCTCTGTACATCTGGATTTGAGCAGATTATTCCATTTTGTTTCAACAAATCCTCAAGCTTCAACTTTCTAATCTCCAAACAGGTATCCTAGGGGATTTAAACTTGGACTTTTTCTGGATCTCTCAAGGACAGTCTAGGACTTGTCTTAAGAGCACTCCACTGATGCCTTGACCATATATTTTTCTGTACCTTTGTGCTAAGCAGGCAAACTGGATTTTACTCAAAGGCTTTTCTCTTTTTCACTGCATTCATTCTTCCCTTGATGCATGAAGATGCCACCACCATTCTTCACTGTACAGATTATGTGACTCAGACACTGAGCAGTCCTTGCAGTTCTGTCCAGAGAGGTACAAGTTTAGTTTCATCTGGCAGGAGAAAGAGCTGTTCCACCATATGAGCATCTTTCTAGCTGCTTCCCTGGCACCATGGACTGGTGTTTGCCCTCACATAGAGCATTGGCCTGTAGAACCATTAGGTATCTTCATCTCTAATTATGTCCAATCGAGACAGTTTGCCATTATTGGATTTATAAAATCAAGTTCAAGACTAATTGAATAATAATTAAAGCAAATACTGACAACCTGCACAATTTGGAGCAACAACACAAAGGGACCAAGAGAGTTTCTGATTTTTTATTAAAAAAAGAAAACCTTGCCAAAAAAGAAAAAAAGAACACGTTCTCAATAAGCTCAGTAATTGGGAAGAAGTGTGGAACCATCAGGACTCATCAGCCTCATCCTTAGTCCTGCGATCTTTTAATGTCTGCAGCCTTCTTAATATAATTTCTGATTAAGCCATTCGTTACACTCAGACTCTAATTTGCAAAGTACTTCCCTCGAGTGTAATGTGCACCTACTTTTAAATTTTGAGAAATTAAGATTAGAGAAAAAACAAAACACTACTTTAGTGAGGTGAGAGCTACATTTAATAAATCTTTGATGTGGGGGGATGTTCTTTTTTTTAATCAGAAAAAAATGTTAATTTCACTCCAAGCCAACAGCTTTACAAATGTGAAGAGAGTGCTGAAATGTCTGTTTTCATTAGTGCAAACTGGCCCTGTCATCAGGTAAGATTTGTTGGGATCAGATAGGGTGTCTGTCAATTGATTTGCAGACATTTTGAATTACAAATGGCTTGTCTCACTGATTTACCATCAAGAAAATGTGTGTGAAAATAGTTTTAACAGAGAAACAGCATTTCTGGGACCTCAAATTTATTATACTGCTGGAAATTAAGGGATAATCTGAATTAAATCTTTATAATACTGTCATGACTCATTGTATAGTCATCATCCCTATCCAAAGAGTTTATATGCAACGTGATAATAAACCATTGATGTCACTCACTGAATGGTGGGCTATTATCATTGTCTTAGTTTCATAAATCAAATGAGTGACTTTTACATCTGACTGAGAACTATAGATGCTTATAGGAACCCTTTCCAAAAGCATTCTACTTTATTGTTATTTCTATCTAAATGGGGCTAAGACTCGTGAAAAAGTGAGGACTTGAAATTAATATTGAAGTGACCTGAACTGATTCTCTCTATAAATTCAAGTGAACCTATATCATCTCTAGTTTTGCATATTTTTTCCTGTGAGCATAACCTCACTTTAATACCTTTAAGCTCTTTAGTCAAGAGAAAATGAATATCACTTTGATTCAAGTTTGCTATTAGTTTTTTGAGTTAATGCACCTGCAGGGAACCTTATTTCATTGCAGATTATGTTGATGATTGAATGTGGGTTTGTGTCTCTACTTTTTGTGCTGAACAAACACTCCTCTCAAGACAAAACAAATACCAAGGCTGGTAAAGATGTATTTGTTTGAAATCACTTTAAACAACAACTGTTTGTGCTGCTTTTCAAAGTTGTTAAAGCAAAAAAAAAAAAAAAAAAAGGCATAATCAGACATATTTGGCTTCACTCACCACCTCTCAAATTGTGTGTGTGGCAGCAGTTCATGTGGAGTGTGTTTTGACAGCTTGTGCATAAAATCTAGAAAATGAGTGCTTTCTTATTTGTTACAGACAAAATTAATAAAAAAAGAAGAAGCTGTCTCTTCAGTATTGAGCATATTTTTGAGGACTGACGGCACACTGGTGCATCCCCAGAGAATGGCATCACTAATGCTTGGCTGGCGGATAGGCAACTGGGTATTGACGGCCAATTTCAGCATGTGAATGGGGCGAGTGGGGGCAAAAGGAGGTGGGGTGACTGCTAATGTGTTAATGTGATTCAAACACACCCTTTCTATAACATGGCCTGTCCCTGTGCCAGGAGATGCGGGTGGCATAAACTAGTGGATGATTACTTTAAACAAATGACTGCCTCATTAGACCCTCAGAGTGTTGTGTGCATATATGCAACTTATACACACACAAAACACTGTCCATTGATTTATCTCTTCCTCATGCACAAACACACATACAAACACACACATTTATACTAACACAAGCATTAGGTTGGCTTTGTACACGGAAAAGGGCAGTGCACAAAGGCAATACTCAGGAGGGTACAAGCTCCATCCAATAGACTAATTAACATCTCCCAATTACACCAGCCAGCACTCTACGGTGCTCCAGTTAGCTTTGGATGATTTTACACAATACAACAGAATGTGTCACCATGAATGGCCATGTCCAAACAACATCTGAGCCGCTCCCCTAAAGCCAAGCTAATGACTGCAATTAGCATCATTAGATTCCAAGCTGAGGCCTCAGCTGGTGGAAAGCTGAACAATCACTGTATGACTTTGGCTCCATAGCTCAATGCATGAAAATTAGAGACAAATAATTTAAGTGTTTGTTTATAAAACAGCATAGAAAGAGACATTAGGCTGATTAATTTATTTGTTAACTTTGATCTGCCCCAAAGCCATCTAAACCATACTGCCACAGAGAAATGAAGAGACTGGTGTAATTGCAACATTGAGATTCTCTGTAAGGCAAATATAATAGCTTGGAAAATTCACAAAAACCACCACAAAGTAATCGATCTGGCATGAAGAACTTCCCTAGTATTAATTAGAAAAAAATCTACATGAAGTGATTGCAAAGGGCAGCTTTTGTCCAGTGGGACATTGGTCTCAGTATAAACACTCCAGCATCTGCCACCTGACCATTAGCTAAATAATGCATGCAGCTTTTGTGATGGCTGTCAAACTGAGTCTTATACTCATTATTGCTGTTGAGTGGTGTAAAAACTACAATCAGAACTGGAGAGCCATGGTAGAGTGCAGAAACATTCAGAAAAAATTTTATAAAGAAAACCACACACACAAAAACACACATGTGCACAAAAGCAGAAATATGTGGATGAAAGAAAGTTTTTGAGGTTATGTGTGTTTTAGAGCTGAGTGCGCAATTAAGCTCACAACCAAGAATTTGAGTAAAGTTTAGGATACAAGGAGTTAATCTACTAAACTCTGCTGACTGGACGTCAGCATGTGCAACAAAATGAGAGTGAGTGTATACATGTGTGTCTTAATACCTAGAGCCCTCACAGGCTTTCAACAATGGACAGTTAGAGAGAATTGCACAATGTCCACATCTCAGCGGGCCCAAAAGTCAAAGTGACCCAGGGCTTTGGGAGCATTTCCCATCAGAAGCCAGTTATACCGCAGAGGCCATTATTACTCCCAGAAAAAGCAAATCTGTGGAAATGTAATCTTTGAAGTCTCAGCTAAAATAACCTGGCAGAACCATTTTCTGGCAGGGCAACAGAAGGAAAGATTTCTGCTAGAGACAGATTTCAAACGTCTTACTTTATAGGTTAAAATAGAAAATGAAAAGGCTTTTAATATATGTTTTCAAGGTGACAACACTGTTTCGGTTGAACTGTAGCACAATGCTTGAGACATGAACGTGAAATTAGTGTTGAAGATCAGTTCAGAAAAAACCTTTGCTGCAATGACTAATTGTAAGCCCATGTGGCAAGTAAAATTTGCCATGAGATTTTTGCCAGGGGTGGATTTTTTATCCATTAAAGCACCAAAATAAAGGGAAAGATTTTGTTATTTGGGCTGACTCAAAAACAGATATGGAAACAATCACTTTTTGAAAATTAGAACATAACACTGAACATAACCACAACCATGTAATAGAGTACACTAACACTCAAAGTGCTACTATCATTCAGCCACTCCCTTCATGCCCATTTTTTCAACCGCTCTCTCCTGCTCTGGATAATTAACAATTTGGTAAGGCCTAATTATTTAGACATGGGAAGTGATTTGATTTAACCTTGATTTAAATGGGAGAACCACTGAGACCCGGGAAAGAGGTTTGAATGGTAAAGAGACTGACAAGGAACCAGTGGGAATTTGATAAACTGCACTCCCAATCTGGCAAGGTGTCAACGTAGGACAAAATGATTGCTGCAGTCAGAGAATGAGGAAGCAGGGCAGTCTGATGTAACTAAGTATGCACACACACACACACATAGACCCACAACAAAGGACAAATGCAAACGCACATGTACGTGTGCAAACAGGTATGAACAGACGGCCATCTGTACAGGCACAGCTCCAGCTTTCCTTCATCAGCACTATTGAGGAAACCATCTGTTCAGGACTTCTGAATGTGAGTTTATAGGTTGTGGACCTCATCGGGTATAATATCCATTGACAAGGCTGTAATAAATCAAGAACAAGTTTCAACTGTTCTCCTCAAAGTTTACATGAGCAGAAAAGTTCTCAAAAATATGAAGCTCAAGATGCAAAATTCTTCTCAAATTTTTTAGTAAGAAAGTTTATTATGTTCAATAAACAGTGAAAAAAGAGAGAGAAGCTTGATGCAAAAGAGTAAAAGCTCTTGGATAACTTCAATCAAGTTATTCGGAAATAATTACTTTATTTATGGCAGAGTGTATGTACAAAAACAAAAGCCATTACGATACAAAAGGTTGCTAAAAAAAAAAAAGGTCTGATTTTCTAAGGTCTTAAGGCCTTTGTCGAAGAGTCTATGTGGATAATAGAGACTGTCTCCCACCCAAAAATGGGCTAATGAGTTATTTGTTCATACATGGAATAATATGACATAAAACAAATAAAAAGTTGAAAAAGTTGTTTATTAATATTAACGCGGAAAAGCAAAGTTTTTGCATCTGGGTGCTGAACTCACATATTGTCTTGGAAAGCTTGTACTGAGAATGATTACACATTCACCCCATACCCAAAACTGCCCAAACAAGATCTTAAAGGAACATTTACAGAAAATAAGTAAAAAAACAGTAAGAAGAAAAGAAAAAAGCTCCTGCTGTGAACTCACCACAAGGTCAGTATCAGAAATTTACAAATAAGCATTAACAAGCATTAGACATTGATTGGACTTTGTTAATAAGACCTGTCGACTGATGAAAAAAATATATGGAGTCCTCCTGTACTGTTGAACTCATGGTGCAACCAGCGACATGGGGAACATTGTGCAATTTGAAGATATATATGGCTATATAGAAGACAGGAGGTGTTGCTGTGTCCCTTTGAGGTGTGAATAAAATGTAAAAAAAGAAAAAAAAAATCATATTGCAAAGCACTGAAGGAAAAAGTTATATCTTTTATTCAATGCCTTTCAGAACTCAGGTAAATATTACTACATTCACAGAAATAGATTATTTGACTATGGTATTCAAATTTTTTAAATGTTTGCAGATCTGACATACCCACCAAACCAAATAAGCGTGTCATGCCAACATGCAAGGACAAGAAACAGATTAATTAATTTCTAAAAAAGACAAAAATTTAAGACAATTTTCAGTTTCCACAGACAGACATAAAAAGGTTGCTTAGACTTCCCAAATGTCTCATCAAATAAACCCAAAGTACTGCAATCCTTTTTAACTTGAAGGAACAGTTGCTGAGAACCACAACAAATGCCTGACATGTTCAACTTTAAGCAAACAAAACTGAACACGATGCTGAGGATGTTCAAGACAATATTCCTTTTGAGGTGTTTTTTTTCAGCAGTTATTCTTTTGACAAAAGGTTTTTTTCCCCTCCTCCTGGCCACTGCAATTTCACACAGTGTGTTCAGTGAGTCCGTCCTAGAAACGTCAATACGCCAAAATGAAAATGTAGGATCATAGTTAATCTGTCGCTCTGTAATTTCTAAGGCAACACTGAAAAGGTGGTCTCAGTCAATTAAGTTAAGCAGCCAAAATTGTTGCAGAAGATGACACCACAGAAAGCCTTGGGAACAAAGAGGATATTAAGTGTAATTCAATTTGCAACCTGAGCTGAACCTAGTACCACATTCTAGTTTTGGCTTTTCTCTATAGATACTTAAGGGGCCAGGTTAATGTGTTTGACACAACATTGTTGTAGATTAAGTGTAACTGAAAGCTAGTTCTCCCTTCGTGCCACAGCAAGTGGATTGTTTTCTGTGGTAAATACTGTTGTGATGCATTTAACTGCCCCAAAATATAATCCAACAATTCAAGAACAAACTTCTACTCAATCATCAGGTGAAATGTGCCATGATCACTTCAAGTGTTTCTGTTCATTTTCATCTGTACACAAAGTAGTCAATTAATGTGACTGGTCACTGTTCTCTGTCCAATGACACTGGATTCGGTTCAGAACAGACCATCAGCTTCATACCATCTGGGCTTATAATGTACTGAACAAGGGTGCATGTCCTAGCATAATACGCCTGCCTCTGTTCCAATGAAAAAAAACAAACCTTTCACTCAACCGTTGTCACATCTGGTGCTCTGCAAATCATGTCTCACACACAGGAGCCCATCCTCATCGTTGTTCTAATACTAAAAGCACTCACACCATGCTACCGCTTAATCTATAAAAAAAGGCAGAAATGAAAAAGCTGAAAGACTTTTGAGGGTAAAATGATAAAGCTCTGGTACTTGTCCTTTTTCTTGAATAGAAAGACAAGAAATTCCAAGCCACCCCAACCTTTTCTTTTTCCTAGGGTACAATGAACTAGTTTGCCCCTGCTGTTCCCAATCCTACAGCAGTTAGCCCCAGCACAAAACAAGAAAACTGCCAGCAGAGTACACATGCTTCCGTCAGCCATTACCTTTACCGGTTCCCATTTTTCCAGGTTCAGGGCTGATGCATATCCAACGTGGAAGCCGGTCACCAGCGCTACGGCGGGATGAATAGTCCGTCATCCCTGCCCCTCTGTCCCCCTCTATACTTCACTCTCTGCCTCTTGCTGGAGCTGTTTGCTCAGCTGTTCCCCTCTCTGACCGCATTTATCCCAGATGAGTGGCACAGCTTACTCCGTTAATCTGTGTGTGAGTGTGTGTATGTGCCTGAGTGTGTGTGTGTGTGTGTGTATCCATTCAAGGTATCCTCTCATTGCCCCCCTGATGACCATTTAAAGACACACCCTTTACTAGGAGACACCCAGACAAAAACACACACACCATAATACAGGAGACACATAACACTTGCAGGCCAGACATTAAGTGGAGGTCATTTAGAGCATAACTGAGGTTCATAAAATGTCTGTGGATACAGTAAAGTGCATTATGGCGTGATGAATCTTACAATCAGCAATGTCAGGTCAATGTCTAGCCTCCAAGAATGCCATGATTCTGCATTAATATTTTTGAAAACAGTGACTGTGCTTATGTGTAGATTCAGTGATGACTTGACTTCATTGACAGTTCAGTTTAGTCTTTAAGTAGCTTTTTGTAAAAATATTTCATCATGTACGAAGTGGATATATTGCATTTTGTTCAATTCAATTCAATTCGGCTTTATTTGTATAGCGCCAATTCACGACAATGTCACTTCACAGACAATCAGTTTGAGCCAATCTGTTGTCATCAGTCAGTATTCATATAAGCCATTTAATAACAAATAGCCTAGCTAAGGAAACCAACAGACTGCATCGAATCTTGTCTTTGATCCAATCCCCAATCCCGAGCATGCTTGAGGCAACGGTGGGAAGGAAAAACTCCCTTTTAACAGGAAGGAAAAACCTCCTGCAGAACCCTGCTCAGGGAGGGCGGCAATCTGCCTCGACCGGTTGGGTTGGAGAGGACAGAAAGAGAGACCAAAAGACATCACATTCTATCCAGGGAGATCTTATGCCAAACTGTATAAGAAAAACAAATAAAGAAAAAACACTGTGAACAAGCATCTTATAGAGGAACTTACAATTGATAAAAACTTTTATTTTAAGTGTAGAAAAAAGGACTAAGTTTTGCAGCTCATAACATGAACTGACTGAACAACCATGCAACCAAAAATACATTCACAACTTACTGCAACATCAGAGCCCCTTGTTGTGTTATATATGATACATGTTTTTTGTGCACGGCTGGCACAAACACAGCACAGGTTTTCAGGCTCATAAACTGCTGGCTATTACCGCAGTAACCAGAAAACTGTGGAAATGGCTGAACCCAATCCCTGTTAAATATTTATTTTCTAATAAACGTGTGTGTTATTCAGAAAAGGAATGAATTAATGTTTGCTTGAGAAGAAACAGTTGCATTATGTCTGATTTGAGGCATTTCATGTTTTTACAAATAACCATATACCACATCCATTTTGTTTTCCAGGTTAAAACTATTGTCATTCTTTCATGTAAAATACACAATCATTAACTCATTGTTCATAAAAAGCATTACATGTTTTAGCACTGCAGCTGCATAGACTTTCTTTTGCCTCAACTCTTTCATCAGCCTTTAACTCCAGCAGACTCCCGACAAAGTGAAACAAATAACTTTTCCCACCCGACTTTAAGGAAACTCTGTATGACATGACTGAGATTTATGCCGCAGACGACAAAGAAGAGCAGTGGGCAGCTAAGAGCTAAAACGCTGGCTTTGTTTTTCTAAACACTGGCTGTGTTGCGATCCATCACGTCTGTGAGGAAGGAGTGGGTTTTGGCTGCTTCTGCAACTATCTGCTGAGTCAGAGGTAAAACACACCCTGCTTTCAGGTGCACAGGTTCCTTTATTACAACTTTATCTGATTATTTCACTTGCCGCACACAGAAATCACCTTTTTTTCTTCTTTTTTTTAAAAGAATATATTAAAAAAATTGGAAACCTTTTATCAGCGTCTTGACTTGAATTCATATTCTTGCTCTTATCTTTATTGCTACGCTTGAAAAAAGGCTAACAGTCAAGAAGGAAACATTGAATGATCTTCTGGATAACTAAAATATGCATACATATATTTATTTTTTTAAAGTCAATTAATCAGCTAATATGCTAAAAATAAAAGATAAATGTATATAATATTTCTTTTAATTATACCCCTGATTGTTCTGTGAAGTTATTATTTTGTTTCACTACTTTCACAAAAAAACATGTTGAGCATGACTACAGTTAACTATTGTATAAGGTTTACTTATTCATAATAAGTCAAATCAAACTGGATTCAAATCAATGCAGTAATGCTAGTAGCTAATAAAGTAGCCTTGAGGTTCAAGCAAGTCCTAAGCGTCAACTAAGAGTGTCTCTCATGACAAAACTGGAGGGAAATTATCAGTTCACATGGCTCCGTTTTGAGATATAAATCCCTTTATTCAACTTTCTACACATGTAGTTTGACTATTTATCCATTTATTCACTTGCTTGCTTATTAACTCTCTTAGAAATGTTCATACTTATTAATCTTTGCACTTATTCCATGTTCAAAGATTTTAATCATACACAAACTTATAATTGTTGTCTTTCATTCCCTTCAGAAAGATATCAGAACCTCTGACAGCAACATACCAACATCCCACACTGCTGTTTTGTCTCAACATGTCTCTTGAGCTTACCCTGGACCATTGCTGCATTTAATAGCACTCCCTGCAGAGCATTCACAGTTGATCTCCTTCACACTGTGTCATCACTGCATAGGGCAATTCTGCTGCTGTTTCTTGCCACCACAGATTCAGCTCCTGAGAGCAACAATGGGATTCACACATGAGTGTGGAGTCTCGGGAATTAGTGAAAAGAAGGCTGAGCTAAACCTGTCTTACAGGAAAGCATTCATCATCTTAGCTGTCTACATGAAAGAGAATGAAGATCATCCTGAACGGTGAACTGAGATTTGTGGGATGTTGTGTTGGCTGCATGTGCAGGGTAAAGGGGGGTGGGTGGGGCATAAAGAATAAGAAGAAACAGAGCTGAAAATGATCATCTTAGAGTTATAGGGTGTATTGTGCTTAGTATGCATGTATAAATCTTAATCATACATATCTAAAACTTCCACCTAGCTGACGGATTTGTCTGGCATCTGATTATGAAAAGCATGACAGGTGAACTAAAGATTATCTAATCAGTACCATAGGACTAACAGCGTTTTGTCTTTGTAGCTTGATGCAACAAAACACAGAGCTGAGCTGAAATGATACAAGGTGGTCTTGGAGCAATGCATTATGCTTGGCAGTGCTGCAGAATGCCATCATATGGTATTAAAACCCTAAAGGAGCAAGGTGACTGGCTGAATTAGGTGCCACATTAACTTTTCTTTAGCTGCACCAGCTGGGAGCAATGATGATGTAACTTAAGCCTTTTTGGCTCTAGGATTCATGGGTATGCATGATGTATCCATGACACTTTTTCATTCTAGGCAAGGCAAGTTTATTTGTATTTCACATTCCATGTACATGACAATTCAAAATGCTTTACATACAAACATTAGACACATTCTAAGACTATCTCTGCCAAAGACAATGCAGTTTATTTGGTCTCCTTCTTCTGACTGCTCACTTTCCATTCATATAGGCACCATACAGTGTAGTTTTATTTCCTTTAGAATAAGCTCTTGAGGATTATATTTTTTATCTTTAGGTTTCCTTTCTGTTGACTGGCTGGCAATATGGTTTTAAAGGGATAAACAAACTTGAAAACGTTTTCTCTCTAAAAGTGTTCTTGGAAGTACTCCTACGAAATCAGCCATTGCTGTGAGCTCACTCATGCTACAAAGATTTGTGTCAAACACGAGTGCAGGCTTTTTATTTCACTCCTGTGGTGAGCATTTCATGCTGACCATCAGTTCAGCCACAGTCTGCAGAGGTCACACTCAGCGACCCAATATCTTGTCAAGCCATACGGCTTTATCAAGATATCTACCAACAGGTAGTGCTAATTTCCTGTGTACATTGCAACTGATCACCATTGCTCAGCTGTTTTTACTTTGCTACACTCCTGAATCTACAGGAAAAAGGTATGTTGTCCTGCCATGTTTCTGTGTCAACTTGAAATTCTATTCATTTTAGAATATATTGATTGGTAAGGTAAAATTGAACCCCTTCCTTGGCAAATAGATGAGAATGTACACAATTCTGTCTGTTATTGGACGATAATGATGGAGAGCCTGATGGGTTTTGTTGTTTTGGGTTTTTTTGTGAGCTGGTAATCATCAGAGATTTTGTCAAAGAAGTAGGAATATCTACAGATAAGATTTCATAAGTTACAATAACCTCATCAGAAGAAGTACAATAAACATTTTTTGTCTGTTTTAGCATGCAGAGTGCTACATTTGCCAGAGAAACTCAGCTGTTAATAAAGCTACTGAGATGCGATGGCCGGCTCTCTGTTTTAATGGTGACTGATGGGGGGCGCAGATGCATTATTGCTTGCAGTTCATCAAGTTAACTTTGCACCTTAGGAAGTTAAATTAGTTTCCAGGAGATTCTATCAGTGGCAATTACAAGATGAGCAGGGACATACAAAGGAGGTGAGGGTAGGGTGGATGGGGGGGGGGGGGG
>JBBBVU010000014.1:17862253-17891366 GCA_037177055.1 Atherinosoma microstoma | reverse complement strand
ATTCTATCAGTGGCAATTACAAGATGAGCAGGGACATACAAAGGAGGTGAGGGTAGGGTGGATGGGGGGGGGGGGGGTATTGTGGATTAACCCTTTTTCCTTCAATGGGTATCCATACTAGAATGTAGCTTTGATACTCGGCAAATGACTGTTTCTAGTTTGCAGTACAATCTTACTATTAAAGAAAAACAAATAATGATTATGTAGGACAAACAAAAGTGTACAAACTAATAGCCAAACATTGGTAGAAGAGAAGTCCTAAAAAAGTTTTTCACTGTCATTCCTATACAAACCTGCTCTTAGTCCCTTCACAACATGTTTGTTACTTTCTTCATCATCTCTTTCTTAGTCCTCCTTCATTGCCTCTTTTAAAATGTCCTTTCTCCTCATCTCCTGTCCCCTGTTAGCTGCACTGCAGATTGCAGGAAACCCAGAAAATCCTCTTCATCACATGGCAAATGCCATCTGCACTGGGTTTGCCCTCAGCCCCTCTTAAAAGCTATGCCCTGCAGCATCTGTTACAGCATCAGACATTCTGAAATGCGATCTGAACAGTTTCTACAAAAACATGGCCAGAATGTCTGGTACCTGGACAGTTACAAGCCCATGAGGTCACATTCACTCGTAAATGCTGTGGTTACAGGGCATAATTCACTGTCATCACACCGGTCTAAAGTAGGTTTTAACATGTCGAGGTTATCATCACTTTAAAAGACTGGATGTGAAAGTGTGTTGTTTAGATTGGATCTGAAATTCCAGCACCTCACATTAAATAGCCAACATAATATTTTCCATTTCCTCGAATGAATACATAATGTAAAAAAATGTTCCAAGCATACAAACATATTTATTGTTTGCTAAAACAAATGCACAGTTTGGTTTCTAAATGAATTTCATTGGGATTAATGACAAAGTTTTTGGATTTGACTTTTTTTTCCCCAGAGGTGATGTTTACCATCACAGGCAACCTGGTTGCTATGATTCAGTGAACCATAGAATCATAGTCTATTACTGGATAAATTTGGCTGAAAAATTGCAATAGCATGTCTAAATTACACATTATCTGTCTTTGCACTGCATTCTAATAACTGTGATTTAGAAAACACATTTGACAGAACTTCCATGTTTCTTATAGATTTTAATATCTATTAAGTAAACATGGCTTGCCTTGAGCCCCTATTTCAACATTTGAGGCAGATGCTTTTCTCACCTTAACTGAGATTCTCATTACCGAAACTCAACAGGGAGCAGCAATTATGTTTTAGCTGTATCTAGCAGATATGCTGATAAGTTCAAACCAGGCACACATAATATTCCTTTCAAAATGTTGCAAAATAATTCCATATGTATGACCACAATTTCTAAAGAATATGAAATAATGTAATAGTGGCTTGTTTATTCATCTTTATTTCCCCAGTTTAGTCTTCAGAGGAAAAGCTGTTCTTGTAACTAAACTACAATGACCACTCCCAAAAAAGTGATTTGGCCTAATGGCTTAAATATAAAAGGCCCTAGTTTAAACCAAGTACGGTATGAATAAAACCACAGAATGGGTAACAAATTCTAGAACCAGAACCAGGTCAAATAAACTGGATCTCTATTTAAGTCTAATCATATCCACTCTCAGGCCAAACTGGCTGAAGAGCTAAAACCTAACCAATTGTGGAAAATTAAAATAAATGAGTTGACAGCAAATCACAGCTGAATGCAAACATATTTACCCTTTACATGCCAATTTAAATGATTCCCAATGCTTTGTTGTAAAATTTCTAAAACAACATACCTGTTTCAGATACGACCTAAAGGTTACACTGATCTCAAAACTGAGGATAAGCAGTCTATATAACAAAATGTGACAAAATCACCCATCTGTGCTCTGTGTGTGTGCAGGTGTCTTTGCATGTAATTACCTAACTAGTAATGACTTGTGACTCTGAGGAGCCAACTGTGGTGGCAAAGCTCAAAGGCATATGAAAAGACACAGCGGCTTTGTTCCCTCATCTAAAATTGAGAACATTAATAATTAAATTGAACAATAAATGAAGGTGCCCTAAGGAGTATGTAGGGAAAGGAAGAAGAGAAAAAACAGAAAGCAACAGCAGCAATAAAAGGCCACAACCAAGAATACATAAGACAACCCTAAGAAATATCAACATAAACATTTTAACTACATTAAAAAAAGAAACACTCATACAAGAAAACATTAAAATGCTGGACTAGTGCTTAATGGAAATATTCATCTGTGCCTTGGAATCAGAGGAAGGTTTGGAAAGTTCACTCTGGGAGAAAGCAAAAGAAGTTAGAGGTTTGCACTTGAGGAAAGTCAAAGTCTGTAGGATGGGAAGTTTTACAAGGGTGGTCCGGAGACTCTAATGAAAAGGACCTAGGGGGAAAAAAAAGGCAAAACAACTTAAATCCACAACATCTTCAAAGACTGCAATGGCTTTGTGGTTGCAGATGGTCAAACAGAGCCCTGGGATTACTGACCTTGGCATTGTTTACTCTAGCCAGACCCTTCAAAGACACTAGGCAAAAGCATGCCAGCAACTTTACCTCAGTCTCCATGGAGACAGTGTACTTTTGACAGGGAACTTTCCAGGCTCATTACCAGATGAGGTAGTCGGGTATTTAACTCTGCTTTACTCTGTTTGCTTTCCTTCCACTTATGGATTCACAGAAATACAAGAGTGGGAGAGACTATCAGAGAAAAAAAGGATAGAAAGGAGCAAAAAAAAAGTGAGAAATAATGACATTCTTGGACTAAAACCACAAGTCGCAGACTGGGGAATATGACAGCAAATGAGAATGTAGAGGAATGAAAGGAAGGGGGCAATGAGGTTAACAGACAAGGAGGATGAAAAAGAGGAATGACTAAAGGCAATGTTTCTTAAATGTCATCTATTCGCACATCTTCAGAATGACCTGCTCATTTCTAATGATCAGTTTGGAGAGAAGAGGACAGCAAAAAGACAGAGGAACGGTGGACTTGTTGAACTCAGGGTCACATTTTTGAGAAGCTATAATTACCTTATTTGAATAATGAACGTTTGACACACAGATGTTAAAATCCTCTTTTGATAAATTTTCTTGGTAGAAAATAGACCACACTCTTGTGTTCTGAGAATTCAAACAATCCGGACAAAAACCTCTGTTAATGACGACTTTCATAATGCTTACACTCCCGTCTCCCAAATCAAACAAATAACAAATACCCAAGCAATTAAAATGCACTTAAACAGAGCAAAGAAGCAGGGTACAAGTATGGACTACCGGTCAACCACCGGCAAAGACCTACTGCAAGAAGTAAGCTAGACTAATGGAGCAGAAAATAGAAGAATCATGAGCCTCTTATCTCTCTGCTAATCACAATCAGCACAGCAAACTAAAGGGGGATAAATGAGAGGAAAGAGATGGAGTGAAATGAAAAGGGGAGCAGAGAAAAGCTTGAGGGTTTATAATCTTCATCCTTTCCAATCACAGCCAAGACCCCTTCTTACTGCTATCAGCATTCCTAAATACTTCCCATCATTAGCCAGCTAGCTCGTTCACTATTGCTATCATTCTCCTGGGTGCCTCTCTATCTGTAATTCAGTCAGACAGCTCCATTTAGTGTGCCCAGGCTTACAGGAGCTAACATTCCTACCGCTCCCCCTGTGCCCACCACTGTGCTGGACTCCACTTTGGTTTTGATCTATTTATGTTCTGTTGCTTCTCCTCTCATCAGATCTTCTCACTCAGTTGCCACCGCAAAATCCTAATGAGCAAAGAAAAGTCAGTTCTTCTCTCAGTGCTTTTAGCAGCATGCACGCTGCCATGCTTGAATGTCTTACACGTTTACAGATATTGTAGCAGAGTTTCTGTGTAAGAGCAACCATTAGGTGCACCAGCAGAGGCTCGCTAAATATTTTCTACATGACTGTTGGCCTCTCACATTGTGGAGCTGATAACATCTTAAAAGAGGCCGAGCAGACTTATGTTGAGGCATGTGCATGAGCTTTGATAGTGTAATCATGTGGCGATAATAACAGTGCCAGTGGACTGGAGGCAAACACTCAGAGTGAGTTTAATCCTCAAGCAAGGCTCTGATCTTGAGCTGCCAAGCAAAGCCCCCACCTGCCTTGAAGACTTTAGAAAATGATGGCAGTGACGAGTTATTTAATGTTCATGCTACAACTTGGCATTTTAATGCTGCATCCTGTTTTTATTTCAATTTGCTGATGCAGACCCTGAAGATAAATAAAAAATATTAATGGCTGAAATACTTATATATCTCATGAATATTTCTGTAGGCTACTCCAGGGATAAAATTATAGCGCAAATTGGTTAATAAAATTGTCAATATGATAAAAACAGCAGCAACAGGACCAAGCTAGCTGTCAAATCATTCCCCAGTGCAATAACACTGAGTGAGAGGAACTGCATGAATAACCAAACACTAGAACAGCCACAACTTGTATGTATTGTCACACTTTCAAAAGAAGAAAATATCTAGCCTAAACTATTTCCACGGCATGCTCACTATTCAATTTTACCTCTTATAGCCATAGGCCCTTTGTTACTAAGACTGCACATTTACCTGCTTTCAGAGCAGCTCAGTGTCCCCGCACTGACCAGCATGTGCTAGGCTGCAGATGGAACTGAAAAGCATTGACATTTAAGCTTTTTTTTTCTTGGTAATAGTATAAAAGCAATATTTCAAATGTGACCAAATCAACTGCATTTTCTTCCACAACAAACAAATAACCTACTGAGGTTTGGGGGATATTTTATTCCTCATAAGTTATCTTAAATTCTGTGGAATCAAAAATGGTACTGAATATTGAGTTTTTTGACAAGCCTACTGCACAAGAATCTAAAGTGATCTCTTCTGATCACATCTCACTTTCAAGCATTGTATGCAGATGGCAGACAGACGTTATTTCTGTTTGCAAAGACCAAACATGCATTTTTACCAACAGGCAGGAACAGGAACACAGAAAAAAGAAAAAACCTTGAAGTGGATGTGTTCTGTGACATTTCACAGACACCATTTTAGTTGTCAGTAATTCAGTATCGTCTTATTTGCACACACACACTGCTAAGAGAATTATGTGCTAAGAAGACTCAAACCACCTCTTACTGCAGTGTGATTGGCTAGATATCAATACCTCCTGAATGCATCTGTTCTTTGAGTTGCCCACTTGTGATCTAATGCAGTCTTGGGTTAATGCCATGTATGAACACAGTCTGATATCACTAACTGTTTAGAGATGAGGTGCCATGTTGAAATTTAAGGTTTTATACACTGCTCAAAAAAATAAAGGGAACACATAATCATTACCATGTAACTCAAAGTCAGTCACACTTCTGGGATGTCAGTCTGTCCAGTTAGGAAATAATACTGATTGTGAATCAGTTTCACCTGCTGGTGTACAGACAACAGCTGGAAATCAGAGGCAATTAGCAAGACAACCTACAGTATATAAAGGAATGGTCCTGTAGGTGGATGGCTACAGACCATTTCCCTGTCTTCATCTGGGTGATTTTTTTGGTCACGTTTGCATTTTTCCAGTGCCATCATCACTAGAAGTAACATGAAGAGGTGTCTGCCATCCACAGAAGTTGCTCAGGTGCAGCTCATCCAGGATGGCGCATCAATGCAGGCTGTGGCAAGAAGGTTTGCTGTGTCTCCCAGCAGTGTTGAGAGCATGGAGGAGATACCAACAGACAGGCCAGGAGACGTGGAGGACCCTAACCCTGACCTCCAGCAGGCCACTAATGCATGTTTCTGCTCAGTGTCAGAAATAGACTCCATGAGGGTGGTATGGGGCCCTGACTTACACATGTGGGGCCTTTGCTCACAGCCCAACACTCTGCAGCCCGATTGGCATTTGCCAGAGAAAACCAGAATTGGCAGATTCACCATTGCCCCCCTGTGCTCTTCACAGATGAGAGCAGGTTCACATTTAGCACATGTGACAGACTTGAGAGAATCTGGAGACGCTGTAAAGAACGTTCTGCTACCTACAACATCCTACAGCATGGACGTTTTGCAGTGGGACCTGTTTTCCTTCTGATGCAGGGCAATGCTTGGCCTTGTGGCTGGAGTGTGTCTGCAGTTCCTGCATGACAAATTCATTAATGCTATGGACTGGTCTGTCCGTTCATGATACTTGAACCCAATCCAGCACCTCTGGTACATCTTGTCTCATTCCCTCAGACTATCCAGGGGTTGACTGATGCTCTGATCCAGGCCTGGGAGGATATTCCTCAGGAGAACATCTGTTGTCTTATCAGGAGCATATATCTGGACAATCTAAAAATATTCTAGTTTCTCTTTCATGCAGTCATAAGGACATGCACACACACAGATACACAATATGCAACTACCCCCCCGTATTTTCCCCCCATTTCTCCCTCCCTTCCCATCTCCCCAAACAAGAACTTGAACCCCTATTTTCTGTCTCTTAACTGAATGTAAGTACAAAAATACAACTTACAATAAACAGCTGGCTTGACGCTGCTGTGATATTTTGGGGATCCATCCACACCAGGAGCCAGCCCCCACCCATATAGCTATAGCAGGTGTGACTACAGGAACCACCCTGATCACGGCAGGCCGGGGTTCCCACCACAGCCGTAGGGCTGCAATATAGACAGGGCGATCGCTGTGACAACAACCCTGCAGACCAAGCAGGTCTAACTCTTAAAGGAGAAGGGGGGGTATCATGTCATTTTCAGAATTTTCACAAATAACCCTTTTATAGCACTATCAAATAACTGTGTTACCTTCAGTTGTTTTGAAAATGCTGTATATAGCAAAAAGCAACTCAAAAGAAATTTAGCTTGCAACGTGTCTGTATATGAAGACTTGAAAATTTGCCTCTGTGTCTTTAAGATTTTCCGACCCTTTCCGACACGCCCCTTCAGCGCTGCAGATGAGAGTGGGAAGGGGGGAGGGGGGGAGTAAGGAGTGCTCTGCTGGAGCTGAGCTTGGCAATGGAGGGGGAGGAGCTTTGTAGAATAGGAGGTGATATGCAGTAGCAGCTGTTTTTGCTCCCCTCAGTGGCTTCCACAGAAAATTCAAGGATTTCTCAAATATGCATGAATGAGTGAAAGCAACCTGCAGAGCTGTTTTTGGGGGAGGGAATAACATGATAACATGATAAAAGGCACAAAAAAAAGTCAATTTTGCATGTTACCCCCCCTTTAATATTCCATCTAAAACAAAATTTTAAGACAAATTTCTCTGTCATACTCTTAACCACAGACCATGACACTGTGTGCTTGTACTCAAGAGCAAGAAATCTAAGAGGCTTGCAATTAGTGAATCAATTGTGCACATTGGTATCACAATGTGGAACAGAAGCGTGCAGGTCTCTGTCACCCCCAGGCAGCAGCCCAATATCTGAGCACTAAGTCTACTCCTGACTGAATTTTGTGACAGACTCATCTCAGGCTGGCACATGTCTTCTGACAGAGATCGATTGACTGTCATGTGATGGACTTTTTTCCACCTGAAAAGCCATTTCAACTGCCATCAACAGCTTTCCGGAATGAAAGAAAGCACTGATCAAGCTCCATAGCTATGTGACATTAAAGGTTGAGGATTCTTGGCAATCCATCAGTGAATTAATTTTGAAGCACCCAAATAAAGTTCAAGTGAAGGGGTCTGATTACAGACTTTGAACAGCAGAGCCAAGATCCTTTTCAGTAATCTATAGGATTTAAAAATCAAATATAAGCAGCTTATTTAGATCCAAATACATGCAAAAGTCTAGCTTTAGAACATTCACAAAATAGCATGTATTGACACAAAAACAAACACAAACCTTCAGTATGACATTATGTGCAGACTAACAGCGTGATTTTTTATGCTAGCCGTTTCTGATGCTGCCAACAAAAGCGGTCAAATTAAAAATTATGGAACAATGTATCTACCAATGGATAGTTTTCTTTGTGTGTGTTCTTACTCTTCTTACTTTTTTGGTATCGATCGAGATATTTTGTTTCTTTTCAGCTAGTCTTTTTTTCTTTTTGCTATTATTATTATTATTATTATTATTATTATTATTTATATATTTATTTATCAATCTTTTGCCTCACTGCCAAAAATGTGGGATATTCTCGGTCATGTGTCTGTATTTGCATAGTGTGTTGTTTGTAGTCCAGCTGGATTGCATGTTTTCTGTATGGTGTTTTTAGATTTGACGACTAAAACGCTGCTGTTATACTCAAGATTTGTCCAGCATATAAACTGAGAAGTAAGGTCGCACAGAATATAAAACACTATTTAACATACAATGTCAATATCCCAAAATATGGTGGACTGCAGCAAGAGCAAGACTCTAGACACTTTTCACTGTAGAGATTTTGACTTGAAATAGAAAAAGCAGATATATATTAATGAGGGCTGCATTCCTCTTCAAATAATCCTGTTTTTTTTTTTACAACTGACTACTATGGTCAAGTGCAGAAGTGGAATTTATTTGAGCTAAACAACATTTACAAAAATATTTTCAGTTTATGGCAATCACAGTATTCAACAATGATTTCTTATATTGCCCTTTTTTCTCATCATTATGTAGCCCCAACAGCCAGTCAGAGGCCAAACTAATCTGCCACAAAACAATGGTTGGAACAGCTCTAATTCTGAGATCAAATGCACAACAGCACTGTCTAGATATCTCAAACCAAGGTTCTGTGTTGCAAATTCAGCTAGAAACATGCTAAGTATTGAAAGCTGTTATCGTTTAGAAATGAAAAAGAAAGAAAAATCCTTCACAGTGCGATGTATCTGTAGAAATACATTTTTCTGAAACAGAATAGATACAATGTAAATGTTGCTTAATATTTATTGTTCAGAAATCAGCAGTTCAAGTCTCAGTAAGACTTGTATCTGAATATCTCCTAAAATACAGACCCCATGCCCAAATATTTAAATTATTGTACAAAGAAAACATTACTTGTGTGCCTCTAATTACAATCAGCTTTAAAGCTTTGTACCAAATGCATTCTGTTTTATTAGAAGTAGGCACAAAGAAAAAAAGAAATCCACCTATCTTCATCATCAGTAGCGTACTCCTGAAAGGAAAGTACTCCTATAGAAGGGAAATGTGTTAGCACAGATGATGAAAATTGTAATGACCTGCTTTTATCAGGTTTACAGTTCAATAAACACTTTATCAAACTGGAAGTCAAGTACTATTCAATAAGTAGCTAAGCTATGAAGTTGAAACATTGGTGACACAAGAGCTGAATGACTGATATTTTCCAATTCCCTAACCTTATACCTGATGCCTGTTAAACAGTAGCATCAGCTTCCTGTAAAGACAATGGCCTTGTATGTTCTGACAGAGACAACTTTACTATCATACTTTATGGTCTTTATCAGAAATCAATTCTGCCTACACAGCCAGGCAAATCAATTAATGACCACAGAGCATCCTAACACATGGATCACTCACTGCACAGAGCAAATAACCCACTGAGGCACAAAACACAGGTTTATGCCTGTGTGTGTGTGAGAGAGCAAGGCTGCATGTAAGCGCAAATCCATACAAACAAAAATGAACCAAACCACCGTATCCATTTTAACATAACCATAAATTTACTACCTTAAAATCTTATTGTTCTGTAAATCCCAATAAAATTTTCAAAATCTTGCTTTAATCATTTTCTTCCTAAATTTGGAATCATCTGAAATCCTGCAAGAAAAGAAGTGTGTGGTCATTTCTGTAATTCTGCTATATGCTTTTATTTTTCTTAAGACTGTATCACATGGGTTTTAAACAGCCAGGCAGATTGTCAGTTATTCCTTTTTATATTACCAAAGATAACAAACCTTCCTCACAAGATACTTGTTTTAAACAAGAATCTGAAGAGATATAAAGTATGCTTCCCTGCAGATCAGAAAGCTACGAGCTGTCAAAGCAACAGCTTCTCTTGGCAGAGGATCACAACCCTGAAGGTGGGGAGTGACTGACAAAAGGAGAAATAAAAAATATTGCTCTCCTTCAACTTCATTGTGAACTCTGGATGAACTTGCCATGTTTGGATGGAAGACACAAGACAAAGCCTCTTCAATCGAGAGAGATGAAATGTCATGACTACCTGTATACTGACAGAGGTGCAGGTAGTGTCTATCACTTTATTATGTCTCAGATCAGAAACTACTTCTAAAATATAAACTGGACAAGCTGCAACTTTTTGGAAATGTAGGTTTTTTCCCCCTTTCAGTATCAGACATTTTAGATGAAATGAAATTGATAAAATATAGTGAATGAAAATAGTGTGCATGTTTTTGAATTTTTGGTTGCAAACAAGGGAAAAACCAGTTGAGAGATTTCTGTAAAATTTAGACAAAATATCAAGCAAATAGCAAACTAACGCAGAGATGCAAAACAAACATCTCGTGCGGGGGTAAAATAAACTTATTGAATTTATAACTTCTCAAATAAAAGCTTATTTACCTAGACAGTAAAAGATTCTCTGATGCCAGCTACAGAACAGAAGCACACTCTTCCTCCTCCCCCTCCTCCTCCTCCTCCTCCATCATCTAAGAAAATGTCAAAATGAAAACAATGCAGGGTTTGTTTACAAGAGTATGGGGCAGAGTGTGGAATACTGAATGCCAGAAAACCTAAGTACCACAATTTTCTTACTCTTTAAGGGTTTAAAAAAAGTTCCATAGAAAATAAATGTGTTTGCCCTAGACACACACAATACACCACAGTAGAACACAAAAATAAAATCAAGAGACCTTTCCATCGATATGTAAAAGAAACAGCTGAATTTGGAGACAGAGCACAGACCTCAACAGAAATGTGTCCAAGGGGCAAAAAGATATTGATGCTATTGGGACTCACAAAGTTACTAAAACCAACTATCATTAAAATGTGTAGAAAATTAGCAAATATGTTAAAGCCTCGATGAAACCTCCATTGTTTAGATTATTTAGAAATTAACTAACAAAGTTAGCAACAGTAAGCTATGTTGGTACCCTTTAACTGGAAGCTTTTAAGTTAATTAAGCACAACCCAGTCTGCAAGATATTAGAGTGGTCAAGACTAGAACCAGCTGTGATATTCTGTTTTATACCTCAGAACATAAGATAATGATTAGGAAAATGATAAACTAAATTGACGGCAGATATCTGCAAATGTATACACACGGCATGTGAATGTTACAAATCTAAATATGCTTTTAAAAACCAGAAAAAACACATTTCAAATAGTTGACTTTAGTAACTTAATGAGTCTCTGTGGAAACAGCAATGGTGCTATTTCATTACTTACAGTTCTATGTAGGTATGTTGAAACACTACAGAGTGTTGATTGGTCAGAGAGACTCATCATTTGAGGTTGTAAACAACCCTCTAGAGCTAAACATACACTTCCTTATTCCATGAAGTTGTTTGAAAGTCCGGCAAACAATTTACAACTGTAATCGCAGCCATCTCATTTGTGTGTACAGGTTGTGTCCTGTGAGCATGACTAAGGAATGCATGAGCATATTTATTGACCGTGTGTTTGGATTAACAGATCAATTTTTGTTTCTTCGCTGATCGGAGGGGAGCTCTGCAGCATCCGTTCTTGTGAGTCGCAAATGCCACACAGATTAAACAGGTGATTCAGTGAGGGGATCCTGAACAGTGAGAGGATACTGTATATGAAAGAGAATGTTGTACCGACTTGTACGGTACTATAATTAAAAAAATTGTTACAAACATCCTACTGTTCTGTCATCAGGGTCCTTTGATGACATTTCCAATGTCTTCACTTCTTGTAGTGCATTTTGATATTTGATTGTTGTGAACTGAACTGATAAATGTGAATATTAATTCTTAATTTGCTGGTTTGTATTTGAAAGTGAAATGAAGAAAACAAAGAACAACATGAGCCAATTAGGAAAACTACATAGATCTCAAACAACATTAGAAATAAGAGCAATATTTAGCCTGATGAAAGTAAAGAAGACGGCTGAAGACTTTTTTGGATGACATCTTTGATATAGTCAGAGATATTGGGAAGTTCTGACTCTTGTTCCTTTTTTTTCCTGCCTATAAAGGAGGCGTCTTCCTTGCTTCCTGAAGCTAATGATTCAGTGGACCTTGAACAAGCACTGAAACACACAGAACACTTTGTAATGATTTTTGTGAAGACATCACATCCTCAGTTTAGAGGTCATGTGGTCTAGGCTAAGGGTTCATGTGGACTCAATAAGAGTCAAATTATGCCTTCAGATGCACTGACCCTAAACTAACACCCCGGCTTGCATGCATCTTGATACACTGCACAGATGCTGTTCAGATAAACCAGAGAATTGCAGTTTAAGTCATTTAACAATGCAGGGAGACTAAAAAAAATCTAAAATGTAATGTACTGACTGTAGAGTGTCCTTACTACAAAATTAAAGCTGCACTGCGAGCAGCAGAGCTGATTATTTATTTAGATCAATAAAGTGAAAGGCAATAATGGGACAGATTGCTAAGTAGAGTAAGTCAAATACAGATTTCTGAAGGCTTATGAGGTTCGTAAGACCACCAGCCCATTTTTATTTTTTCTGTCCAGCTAGTGACATAAATCAAAGGAAGTCATCGCTATTTTACTGAAGCCTGCAAGCAAAGGTCAGGTTATATCAGCAAAGTAAATTTGACAGAGGACATAGTAACCAATGGTGTCTTATGCATGCACCACAAGACATAATATTAACAAACAGAGAAATTATTTCATTCGGGTTTTCTTAAATGTCAAAACTATTTTCAGACTTAGAATTTAAGGGCTTAATATGACATGTAAATCATTTAGTAAGGATAATACATTCACCACCTTCAAAATAACTGAATAACGGAAAATCTGTACGCCAAGTCTGAGGGAATTTTCAAGCATAAGTTCTTCAGCAAATAAACTTGGTAATGAGAACGAAAAAAACAAGAAAAAAATGTTTGATGACACATGAAATAAACTAAACTAATGAGGTACATGATATAAAGTTTCCCTAGACGGACATTGTGTACTGCAAAAATAGCACCATATGCAATATTTTGTATCTTTATTAAAGAGGGGAAGGTCCATAATTATACACAAAGATATAATTTGTGCTATTTGTGTGTGTGAGTGTGTGTGTGTGGCAATTTTTTCTGTTTATCAACATTATTCTAAATAATCTTTGTTCTTCTACAGAGTGATGCTGGGGTTATGATGACACACATCTGCTCTCCCCCACACTGTCCTCCCCATCCACTGTGCTAGTCCTCTTCTTATGTCAGCCTCACACCAGCGTGGCCCATCCAATCCACTGGAAGCTTTATCCAATTTGTCATGGTTGGCATACACATGGCTCAAGATACCTCTTTCTTTTTTCCCCATCCCACATGCCCCATCCCTCCTCCATCATGCGGTCCTGAGACAGCCCCGTCTGTGCCAGCAGGCATTACTATACCTGATGGCGAGGCCCACCTGCCACCACTGTGACATGCAGGCTTGCCTGCTCTGCTGCTCCAACCCAGCAAGCACCAGCTGGCTGGACAGCCTGCATGCTGATAGATGGACAATAGGAGGCTGGATGATCAGTTATATTAACAACAGCCACACAAAACTAATGGACCAAAACAAAAACAGACACAGCATTGTGACTGTTGATATGATTATTAGAAACAAAAACACAAAAACTTAGGAGGATTGCTTAGCATATGTGGAAACTGTGAAATGGTTATTACTTAAAACTTGAATATGGAACATTTTTATTAAAACCTATATTTAAAAAAATAATAATACCACCACGAGGCATTTAGAGGGGTGCAGAATGAAAGTACACCCTTTCCTCAAAAAATTATATCTAGCATGAAAATATAAATTTTGGCTGGTCACTTGACGTATCGGCAGCGAACTCGGCAACCTGGAATTATTTTTCTGCTGTTGCAGCTGCAACCTAGACACACTAGATTTCGCTATTGTGGCCGTATTCCACATCCAACCTTTAAGCGGCTATTAGAAAAAATAAAACATGAAAAACTTTTTATTCTTAGTCATCCCATGTCCACACTCAACATAATAAGTTATGAAACCTTCCATAGCATAAGTATGATGATGTAATGCATCTGCCCTGACCTGTAGTTCTCCATCTCTGGAAATGCTCTCAGCTGCAGTTATGATCTGAACGAGAGTCTCTAACATGATCAAAGCTTTAAAAAAAACGGGGGACAAGGCCCTTTTTTTAACAGAAACTACAGTCAGAGGACTATTTTCAGTATACTTTGATAATGAGCTTTCACATACTTAAACAAGTGTTAAAGGCTCCAATCTTTGCAGTGTGTCAAGTACAAAATGTGGGAGTTAGATGGGAGTGTTTAATATCCAGAAAGCTACCACGGTGTCAGCTGCGCATGAGTGCCTCTTCACTCCCACTGATCTGTTGTGTGTAAACATTAAACGTCATTGCTTTGGGCCAAGAACATAGCATCCTGTGCTTTTTTTCCATGAGTGATGTAGCAATTTCAAAGCAAGGTCTCACCAACACTGAAACACACTCAGAGCTCCCTTGACTGGTCCTTCTGAGCCAGTGGAGGCCGTTTGACACATGAGTAGAGGCTTTACAGAATCACTGATCCGAGATCCTACTCTATTTGTCAGCTCCTAATCGGTTGCAGTGGGAGAAAAGCTGACCAAAGACCAGCTGATATGTCTGAAATTGCTCCTGGCAAGTCGAGGCAATGACTGATTTAGAACTGTGCAGTAAATTTATTTGGCCACACCTGCATCCTAAAATACTCTAATCATCCTGGGGTGGGCACCATGTATCCTTTTACAGGGATGCAAAAATAACACCCAGTTGTAGATACAGTTGCAAAGGCTGATCCATTAGCAATGAACATTAAAAAAGATGAAGTTAGATAACAAGCTCTTGTTTGAAATTGCAAATTACTATCAGAAAGACCTGCTTTTTGTAATGGCCCCATATTAGGTCAATCTCACAGAAACCCACCACAGGACACAGGAAAAACTGATTCCTTTGTCATTTCATACCAATACCAAGGCTATCAATTTCATCACTGCTGCTCCCAGTCCATCGCCTAACTGCACCTAACTGTGAATAATTGCTGACAAAATCTTAGGAAACGCAGCAGTGGGGCCCCCCCACCTCCCCTTCACCCCAAGTCCTCGTCAAATCACATCATTCAGAAACCACTGGGGGGGCTCAATGGCTGACGAGCACACACTTTCCTCATCTCCCATCTCAGCCTATTATAAGCCATTCTCTGGGGCTACAGAGTAGACCTATAAGCTTGCAGATTTCTAAACCTGAGTTCCATCCAGCCTAAATGCTTTGTAACCTGGCCCACATTCATCCACTTTTATACTATATTTCAGGACCGTCTGATAAGTGGCAGCAACGCAGTTCCAAAAGACCCAGCTTGTACTAATGTTAGAGCTGGGCCCTGTTTCACACATATAAAAACCAAGCCTTTGCATTGATTTAAAGGAAATTGCAGTGCAATATAAAAACAATGATGCCCACCACCCACCATTACCCACTAATGAAACTTTCCATCAAATTAATGAGAGTTTTAATCAGTGTTCACAGTAGTCTGTCTACATGGAGCACACTCTAATACACTGGCCTGAATAGTAGAATATTCAAGAATATTCAAATTGCTCTTTCAAATGTGAAAAAAGTGCCATTTACATTGTACTTTTCCTTTTTCTCACCCCAGGCCTTCACCATTTTAGAAAACAATGCTCAGCGATGGCACTTTATGTCATTTGAATATGTGCAATGTCACAGATTACACTTGCTGGAGCCATCTGCCACTGTGTGTGAAAATGCATGTTAGCATTACTTCTCAGGACAGGCAGGCTGAAGGACAAAGGACAATGCAAATTTATATACCCGAGAGCCGTTCAGACTCATTAATGCAGGTTGACCAACCCACAACATCAAATATATATCAAGAGCCTGACTTATCCAAATGCAGTGAAGGGCACAAATCGTCAACTCAAAAGAGTAAAAAGTATCTGATAGTAGCAATGTTAATGTGAAGAGAAACCATGTCGGTGTGTCAAAGGCTGCTAGTAGCTGATGACTGTGGATTGACTGTGCATTATTTTTTTAGTTAGAAGCTCCCGAATGGGAAAATGACCCTATCTCCCCATAGTAAAGGATCCTTTAAAAATATTCCTGGATCAAAGTGCTGATCTGTATCACCTCCAAAATCTAATCACTTGTTTCTTATTCCATTTCTATGATTTCCTGAAAATTTTATCAAAATCTTTCCATAACGTTTTTAGTTATGTTGTTGACAGACAGACAAACCAACGCAGCTGAATACATGACCTCCACCCTGGCGGAGGTAAGAACTCTTGACAAGATTACAGAGAAGTGTTTGGGACAGCACTTTAACTAACTCAGCAAAAATTTAGTGAGAACACATGTAAAAGCCAGTATGCCGTATGTCTTAAATGTAGACTAAATGATAGTTACTCAGGTGATGAATATGTAATGAATGACCTTTAAACCTATGTTTCCTAACTGACATCACTCATTTGTGACATGCTTTACAGACAAGTAATTACCACCTTCAGCCACAATCAGGTTTCAGCCCTAGTAATTACCAACTTGGGTCATTCCTTTGAAATACAACTTCCATTGAGTAAAGAATCCTTATACACATGGGATTCATTACGAAGGTTACTGCATATGATGCCAGAAGAGGAGCTCAATGATGTTTACCAAAGGTAATTGTGGTGTATCCAATCTCTGTTGTACTTTTGAGGTCTGCTCTGATGAGTAACCATCTGTTGGGTGACTGTCAAATATATAGCAATAAAATGCACCATAAACAAGAAATCTAAGAAGGATTATCATCTTTCCTCATTAAATTTCTCATCACCATAGACTTAGAGGGATTCAAAATTCATCTCCATTGACAAAAAACACTGAGATTTGGTGCCATTTTCACAGTTTGGGGTAATTTGTTACAGTCATTAAAATGACTCCATTATCACGTTATAGCTTCCTTCCTCTTGTTTCGTGTTTTTCACTCACAGAGCAGGCATTTTAACCAAAGCCTTTATGAGTCAAAACAGCTTTACTTCTACACATCTTCATTTTATTAATAAAAATACACATGTTGCAGAATGTTATGTTTTCCAGACCGTCTGAAAAGACAAAAGGCAGTGGGGAATGCCATTCAAGAAAAAAGCAGTAAACCATGTGAGGACATTAAAATATCTGCAGGGACTTTTGACAGTTTCCAAATTGACCACAAAGAAAGAAACAGTGGAAATGGCATTTCTGCCCAAGGCCTTAATGCAGCAAAGGCAGACATCAAGAGTTCAACACAAACAGTAAAGCTTGATTTCAGCAGATACTGACCTGTGTTTTTATATAAAGACATTTTTCTGATTAACGAGCAGTTTGACTGCTCACTTGAATCAACTTTTTAAAAGCAAAACCATCTAAACTCTGTGAAACTATACCAATACCAATCACATGAAAATCTGGAGTCATTTTCAAAGAAAGTTAAGGCATCACTGGTCAAAAATTCTGTTTCTGTGAACAGAAGAATCACCAAACCTCAGACCTTGTACAATAAAATTTGCCTCCAATGTATTACTCTAAAACAAGTTAAGACTACAAGATTTCATCGCTTCTGGATTGTTGTATTGTGCATGCTTGGCAGTATTTATATGTTGCAGTCGGTTCACAATACACAAGTGCAGCAGGGGGTCACACACCACAAGAGTTTTGTCCAGACTTACTGTAACTCCAACTAGTCTGAGAGATCTTTATCAAGCAGTTTCAGCTGTCATGCAGACATCTCTCTCTCCTGTCATTAACGTTACAGTCTGATACAAGCAGCTCCTGGTGATTCAATCTGGTTTGCTCACTTGGTTGTCGAAGAGAAAGTGGCAGTTTTACCCCACAGCTGCTTTCAAGTCTGTCATGATAATGCACACGGGGAATATCAAAGAGGCATGAGAGCTCTCAGTGACATTTAACCCAATTCTGCTCAGTTTCCTGAACCAAAGTTTTCATCGGAACCTAAGTCATGTTTGTTATTCTCCTTTTCCAGCATCCCCCCTGACTGGGTCAACGGTGCCATTTGTAGTTTTAGCTCCTCATTGATAAACTCCTTGACATTCCCACATGGCAAGTGATGACTGACAATCAAACCAAGATCTGAGACCCCATCTCTGAGACCTCCAATATTTGTCTGCAACACAATAAAAAACCTTAAAAATATTCAGTGTTAACGAGATGATGCCCACAAACAGGAGAATGTTGTAAAACAGATCCAGTTTGTAGTCTCATTAAAGAACAGCAGCCAATAGCAGTCCACCTATTTTCTATATGCTTCTTAGAATCCCAGAACCAGAGGCTGGGACAGTTCAATAGTCTATTTCAGAACTCTCTTTGAGACAAACTGCCATGCCCATTTACCTACAGTCAACGTAGATAAAACTCCAATTAAGCTAACATACATTTTTCTGCACAGTGGGAGGAAGCTGAGGTAATTGTTGTTAATCATGCAGGCTTAGGAAATTCATGAAAAGTACACCCAGCATGGCCCCAACAAATACCCAAATTGCTTTATTGCTGTGAGGTGACAGTAGTAATTTCAATAACATCATGCCACAAAGGGTGCATTCACACCAGCCCTTTGGATTCAAATCTTAGTTCATTTGCTTGGAAAGTCTGGTTCATTTGTGTGTGTGTGAATGTGCAAATAAACTCTGATGTGGATCAAAGAAGTGAACTCTGGTCCCTGTACAAACGTAGTTCTCAGTCTGCTTCAGATGAACCAAATACAGGAAGGGTTATCAACCCAATACCACTAGGATCTGATGCAGCTTCATTTTGTTCTGATGTGGTAGAAACAGAAGTTTCCTTGTATTAACCACAGCTCAGCCAGTTTTCTACTTCATTGTTTGTCTTGTCTTATCCTTTAGTAATTCTTGATGCAGCGCTGCCTCTGGCAAGGATGGGAATACGAGAAACAAAAGGTCTAATTTATTTCAGAGAGTCCAGTGTTAAAGCAAGAACGTTGCACCCTCAACTGAACCGTGTTTCAAATCGTACTGAGTCTACTGAACTATCCTGGTGCAAACCACTGGCAAAAACTGAGAACTTGTCAAAGAAATATTGTAGGATTTCAAAAAATTTACCTGAACCTCATTTTGACTCAAAAGACCTTCAGTGAGACATAGAATAAGTGACTGTGCACTATTATACCATGCAACAAAATCTGAAAAATATTACCTCCATGAAGGAATCATCAGAAGAAAAAGTCTTCTTTGTCCTCACTGCATAATTCAGCAATTCAGAAGTTTTCAAATTAACATTTAAACAAGCTAGGTAAATTTCTTCACAAGGATAAAAGAAAGAACGCCTCTCCAACTGAAACTCGGGTGATTTTGGTCTTGCATTGCAGTCAGTAGCACATGGAGGATTTCATTGGTAGAGGAAAAATAAATTCATGCTTGAACACCAGAATTTTCTTAAAGCAAACATCACTTGTTACAACGCTGGAGAAAAAAAAAGCATTTTTTTCACGAACATAATGATCATAACCCCAACTCATAATTACTCATTGAGGAACGAACTGAAGGTTTTGCTGCAGACAGACCAAAACATTATTCAAAACCTGTGGACAGACTCAAAAAAGCTGCACATGTAAGACAGTCCATGAAACTTACAAAAGTAGAAGATTTCCCCTGAGATGAGCTGAGAGTTTCATGGGTGGCAAGAAAGTAAGAAAAGGTTGGTGCTATTATATCAAACACTGTCCATTTTCTATCAGTTTGAAATGGTAAAAGGTGACAATAAAAAATGTATGTAAATGTTTTTTAAAACATTTAATACTTACATGCTCAATGTAATATGTCCACATTAAATTTTAGTGTTCACGACAAAACAAATAGGTCAACTCGATCTTAATCAGAGGAAAAAGGCTAAATTGTTTTTGGGGTTTTGTTTTTTCCTCCAAAGAAACAGCTTATCTAAAAAGATGCTTTAACACACTGAGCTGTAATTCTCAACATGTTCAAACACCAATCTAAGGAAGTGCCTTCCTGCATGTTCTGAGTGGAGTGTGTCTACATTTAAATGTGAGAGAAGGAATTAGGAGTGCATGTCACGTTTCGGTTTAAGCACGTGTTCATGCTGCACATTGGAAGAATACAAATGTCCAAACTCCTCTTCTCAATGGTAATGAAGCATTCACTTGGTGCACACCATCCCTTCAATATACTGACAGTTGAATGTTAACGCTGTACACAGAATGACAGGAGTCCTGCTGAGCAGAGCGGATCTGCACTAGTGCATAAAAATTGTAATCACAGACCAAAGTAATTTAACTGAAATGCCACGTTACCTTAGCAAGGCTGATATGATATCAGGAAGTCAGTGTAAAGAAAAGAGAGAGTATGCATTTTTGTTTCACAGCAAGAGGACATTAAAGGGACATTACATTTTTCTGCTGCAGTTTCTGGACTGCATGGTACTCACAAGCACGGAGAGGAGGCAGAGATTTGCTGCCCCACTCCCACTGTAAGATGCCAATAGGTTCTGCCACCCAGCTGGTGGAGAACAGCTTAGCCTCTTCAAAATCTTGTCCTGATTAATGGGTGGCAATACTGCACTGCGTGTAGACTGGCTCGAGCCAGGCTGAGACAGCAGTGGGCTGTCCCATTTGCTTTAAAGGTCCACTGTGTAACATTTGAGTGATCTATTGGCAAAAACACAATATCTAGGTTTTCATTTTAGTTGAATCAAATACAATATATTTTTTGTGTCTGTTCATGTTGGACAGGGATGTTACCACAGCAACCCACAAGGGACAAACCAAACACTGGTTCCAGAGTAGCTCACTGCCAGTTTTCACTGCTGCCATAGTTTGGGGGTAGGTAAGGGTTAAGGTTGCAGTTTGCAACTTGAGTTGCTAGACGTCACTACACTCCAAACATTGAACTTGTAAAGTACAAGCAAACATGAGTTTCAATAAAGATTCAGTTACACAATAACTATACACTGTAGCAAACACTGCTGAGATGCTGGATTAAAAGACTTTTTCTTCCAATTCAAATAGTATCAAAAATGTGAGCAGTTTAATGTCATGGGTACTCTTTTCTTCACCTCTCAAGTAGTAAATTCCTTAAAGGCAAATTGCCACTTGAAATTGTCAATCCTGTTGAATGCCAATGGCTACGGGGGATTTTTGTGAACAGAATTTTTGAACACTGTCTGGTCTCGACAGTTTGTCTTTGCACTGCTGCTGTGTAAAGACAGCAAATGGCAAAAAAGTTTCATCAACACTTAAACTTCATCAACTTCCACAGCAGAGCCTGATGCGACATGTGTTCCCATACACACAGAGAGGTATTAAAGCATGAAGCAAGGCCACAGGCAGAAGTTTTGGGTTACTTTTATGGCTGCTCAACATTTTTCTACACACGTAGTCACATGACATCTTAAAAAAGGTAAATGTCTTTCATTTAAATTAATGAGAAGGATGCTAACAGCTTAAAGTGAAGACCGTTTGAGGGAGATGCGGATGCTTGTTTCTATGTGTGTTTTAGAAACAGCTGTATTTTCTCCAGACCACTACAAACAGATAGTACATGAAGAGCTTCCATTTGTTCATGGCTGAGATAAATGTAACATGCAAATTCAAACTCCCTAGGCAGTAGAAATGCAATTAAGGTCAGCTAGCCTGCTAGCAAGGTTAGTTCTGCTGGTTGTGAAGCGACAGATAGCACCCCCAACACAGCTTCCCACAGTGCTCCTGTTTGCCGGCTGTGCAGTGAACCAGCAACCCTCACCACACAACTCCCTCCCCAACACAGCCACTGGTGATAAATTACCTAATCCCCCTATCCCCAGTTGTTTCTATTATACACCCAAAGCTTGTAAAGAACAGCAAGGAGGAGAGACAGGGGGTTGAGAACAGACAACAAGAGGTGGGTGTGAAGAAGAAAAAAAAGACTCTTTGACTGAGATACAATGACAGAGGGAAGATGTACAGGCCAAACAAAGGCAGGAACCAGAAACCATATCTTCTATATCAAAAGGACATGTGTGCATGTCTTTTTTTTTTATTTTTTTTAAAGAGAGCAGTCAGAAACACCGAGATACATATATCAGGAAAGAAATAAAAACTTAAGAGAGAGATTCACAGATCGCTGTCACCCGCTGAGAGTGCCTTATTTCAGAAACACTAAGAGTATGGTAAGAATGGACCAGTCTTTTCCTGCAGCCTTTGTGATGTAAATGTGAATGTTCTGCATCTGCTCAGAGATGACTGTGATTCCACTGCTGAGTACGCACATCATAGGCATCATTTCAGTGGAGCCGAGAAGCAGCAACAAGGGACGCTGACATCAGTGATCAAACCCTCTCAGTGGAACACTCGTCATCCCTCACACTGGCACACACAGTGCTATGGAAACGACAGGAATGTGAGCGAGCAGCAGTGTTAAAGGGATAATGCAAGGCATATGCACACAAGAAGAGAGACGCAACTCAAAAACAAAGCCACACGGTAAGTCCATTGAAAACAATGCTGACACATGTTCAAACTGCCCCCGATCAGCTGTGTTAGACAGCCCGCGTTCACATTTTCCTCTTTTTCAAAGCACAACCGAGGTCAACTGAGGACTAAACACTTCACTGTGGGTAGAAAGGGATAGTTAGCCAAGAGTTTTTGAATGTTGAGGAGGAAATAGTGCAGGTTTATTACTGAGCTTGATCTCGGAAGTGTCTGAGGGAGATGTGGTTTCACAGCGGAGTGCTGCCAAAGCCAGTGGAACGTATCATATCAGACAGCTCACTGTACCAGCTGACTGCTATGGAAACAGCAAGAGTGAGAGTATATGTGTGTGGCAGAAGTTGAAAGGACACAGAAAACTATAGGCATTCATATCTATGCCTAGTTATGCGGTCAGCCATGCTTATGCATGTACACAGAATCTGAAGTGAACATCTGTTTTCTATCTATGTGTCAAACCGAGTGTAAAAGTTGAAAAAGGACAAACAAAGCAGCTGCAGTTTACACATGTCCACACAAAAAACGGACTGGGCAGCCATTCAAACAGCTCAGTAACAGTAACCCACGGCAACCCTAAAACCAGCCCTCTTTCCCTTCCTCCTCAAGACACATAGATCCTCTACCCAGTTAAGGGAGAACTAAATGAACTAGCACACAGAGTGCCTGAGAGTAAAAAAGACGCTGTAACTTTACCCTCTCTGCCCCTACTGAAGTGCAACACCACCCCCCTCTTAAAGGTTAAGAGGTTAATTATTCGACATGAGAAGGGATTTGCGGTAGAACCGAGAGTGGACACAAGCCAACACAAACCCCTCACTTCTTTTGCTCAATTCAACCAAAAACTGCCTTTAAAATATGCATTTATTCCCATGAATAGATGTATGAGGGGGAGATTTTTTCAGATCAGCACCCATATCATGCAACAATACACTTTGTATGTGTATTATTGCACATTCAAAGTGTGCATACAGCTGCGTCTAGATGGTACTTATTCTTCTCCACATGCTTGCAGCTTCTCAGCACAGTCAGGCTCACTCCACGCTCCAAGTGGCTCTCTTACCGTTGTGGTTGTGCTGCAGGGTCTCAGGCATGCTCGCAGAGGAGTCTGTTGCTCCCAGCTCGGCCAGTCTGCGGCTGGTGGCGCTCAGTTCTGACCTTAGGTTGGTCACCTCCTGGCTGGCTGACTGAATGGCCCCATCGATGCGCTGGGCCAGCTGCTTGTTGTCATCCATCATTTTCAGGATTTTTGCCTGAGGGAGAGAGGAGAATCCAGACACGGTGTCATGCTGACAAGTTGACCATTTCCTGTCAAGGAAGGCTTTTCCAGATAAAATCCTCCTCCTCTTTCAGTTTTCTGATTGTTTCCGTTCCGTTTAGAAGAGAAAGCCAAGTTTAATCCTCAAAGCAGTTTTTTCCTTTTCCTTAAAGAGGCGCATCTGGCTCATGGGAAATGTGTATTTGTTGGAGGGAGTGTACGTTTTAGAGGTGGTGTATGTGTTGTGGAGTGTGTCAGTGTGAAAGCATGTCTGTGTGTGTGTCTGAGAGTTCGGTAACAGCATGAGTGTGTCTGTGTGTGTCAGAGAGCCAGCACTGCCCCAGTGAAATGTGCACCCCGCAGCTGACTGTTGAAAGGACACAGAGCATTGAGAGATGACAAGCACCTTTTTAAATGGACTGTACCATTTGCAGACAAAGTGAAGGGGGGTGGGTTAGTCTGTGCAAGCACATGGAAGTCAGAGATCTTCATCACAGCTGGCTTCAGGAAATACTGCTGTAAGGCTGGAGGATTGTGTTTTTCACTAAAGTGATTCAGAAAAAGTTCTGTAATCCAATAAGAATGGATTTAAATCAAACAATTCAGCTTTTGCTCTTCCTCTGTGTGTCCATACTGTATGGACCTCCTGCAATGGACTCATGGACAAAGGGAAGGAAATCATTAGTTTGACAAAGGAGCATTTGTGGCAAGAAAACAATAACAGTTGAACAATCAAAGCTTTCATCATAGCATCACAGTGAGGTTCCAGTCATGCAAACAAAGGCATTTTAGAGTTTCTGCTGCAATGTTTTGGAAAAAGTTAAACACAAAAAGACTGCTTGGCAAGACATAAATGTATAAAAGTAATGAAACATTTATGCATACTTTCAAACATAAACTTGAATATGAGGAACAAAAAGGACAATAGTGCCAACTAACTATTTAATCAATTCAGTCTGCATAGGATCATTCAGCATAAAAACCCAAACATTTGTTTGTTCCAGTCTCTTTAATCTCACTTTTTCAGGGTTTTATCTTTGGAAATAAATGACCATTTGTTTCTTATTGTATAAAACAGGTATTAATGATCATGTTAATTAATATTTTATGTTAAACATTTAACTGAAAAATTACCAGCCATTTGCTAGCAGCTTGGAGTACAATAAAATTCTAAAGAACTAGCAAAAGTGCTAACCACTGCACCAGAGACACAAAATCATTGTGTATGGTTTACATCTATTTTTTTCTTAGTTATTATGCATGTTGTCTCCTCTACTGTGCTGAGCAAAACAATAACTGCTCCTAATAAAGGCAGCAACACAGTGACTACGAACCTCTGAAACATACGACTAATCATTCAGTGAATGAAATATTAATGCTTCTTTTTTCTCGCTGCTGCATTTTAAATTTATTTTTTGTTTACTTTTAAATTGTTGTTTTATTCTGTAAAGCAGCTTTGAGTTTTACTGAAAAGGGCTATATAAATAAAATGTATTATTATTATTATTAGTAGTAGTAGTAGTAGTAGTAGTAGTAGTAGTAGTAGTAGTATCATTACAGTGAGGCTTTTTTGAAAGTATCTGCAGCCAGGGTGTGAAATTTGTTGCATTCATTTTTAAAAGCGATGCATTACTGTGACATTTCTTTCAAAATGTCAAATGTTACCCAGAAATGGTAAGAGATCGCTGGATCCTTACAGGACAAAAAAAAACCTCATGATGAATCCAAAGTAGCTCAATAGTGAGACACTGGAGCTGACTGGGAATCAACATGCCTGTCAATAGGCATTGGATACTAATAGGGCTTAATGGATTCTTCTTGTCACTGAATGTGTTCTGTTACATTTGAAAACAGCATCTGATGCTAAATGAAACGGATAGGTAAAGCTGAGAGCATGTTCCAGCAGATCTTGATAATATTTTTGAAAACTTCAAACAATTTTGTGTTTTAAAACATCTTCTGTTACAGCTTTACTTTGGAAATATGATGTCAGATTTAAACTAGCAAAATGCTATTTAAGAATATAAGAATCTACCACCCAACACAGTTAAACAGAAAAGTGAAAACTGGTCAAAACCTGAATCAAATTAATAAATATGGATGTTTTGACAAGCGTTTTATTTTATTTTCTTGGAATGGATGTTAAACAAATATACTCACAAGCACATTAGTATTATTGTTAGTGTAATAATCTTTGGCCATTTTATTAGGTATGTGATCAATATTTTAGGTTCAATTGCTTGGTAACACAAATAGTTTATTAGCTTATCACAATGCATTTAGGCACGTAGACATGATTAACAATATGATGTTCAAACTGAGCATTAAATGGGGAAGAAAGGAGATTTAAGTGACTTTAAACATGGTATGGTTGTAGGCGACTTACAGGCTGGTCTGAGTATTTCAGAAACTGCTGATCTACTGGGATTTAGACACACAACCATCTCTAGGGTATACAGAGAATAGTCTGAAAAAGAGTAAATATCCAGCAAGCTGCAATTGTCTGGACCAAAATCCCTTATTGGTGTCAGAGGTCAGAGAAGAATGGGCATACTGGGTTGAGATTGTAGAAAGGCAACAGAAACAAACAGCCACTAGTTACAACACAGGTGTACAGAATACCATCTCTGAATGGTAAGGTTCAACAACATGTTGGACCTTAAAACAGATGGGCTACAGCAGCAGAAGACCACACTGGGTGCCATTCCTGCTAGCTCAGAACAGGAAGGCTACAATTTGTATAGGCTCACCAAAACTGGGCATCAGAAGATTGGAAATGCTGCCTGGTCTGATGGGTCTTGATTTCAGCTGCCTCGTTAAGATGGTTAAGTCCGAATTTTGCATAAACACTATTAAAACATGGAACCATCCTGCCTTGTACCAATGTTTCAGGCTAGGTGGTGGTGTAATAGTATGGGGGATATTTTCTTGACACTTTTGCGTACATAATACCAATTTTGCATATTTTTAACACCACAGCTCTCTGAGTATTGTTGATGGCCATGTCCACTCTTTTATGAACCTATTTTCAGATGGCTGTACTTCCAACAGGATAATGCACCATGTCACAAAAACTTAAATCAATTCATGCTGGTTTCTTGAACATGACAATGAGCTCATTGTACTCTACTGACCCCCACATTCACCAGATCTCAGTCCAGTAGAGCACCTTTAGGATGTGGTGGAACAGAAGATTCTCATTATAGATGTGGAACCGACAAATCTGGAGCAACTGTTTGATGCTATCATGTCAATATGGACCAAAATCTGAGGAATGTTTCCAACACCTTGTTGAGTCTATGCCATGAAGAATTAAGGCAGGTCCGAAGGTAAAAGGGGGTCCAACCCAGGACTAGCTAGGTATATTTAATGAAGTAGGTGGTAAGTGTATAACACTGAGTCTAAGTATGACTTACAAGAAAATGCTTCACAATTCTTTGTATTTTCTGAATAAGAGTGCTAACTCAATCCAAATAAAGGTTTGAACTTGGATGTAAACTTTAATTTATTTTTGAACAAATAAAACAGTTCTCCCTGCGACTATGATGATCTAATATTTTGTGCCTAAACAGGGCAACAGCAATAAAGCTGACATCTACTGATACATTTAACTGGGATATAATTTTTTTCAAAACCCCCACACTTCCCGCATTACTTGTAAAGAAAAAAACCTTTCCTTATGGTGGCAAATCTAAAGCCACTTTTAAACTGTTTATAATAAAAAAAATCTTAAATGTTTATAATGAGCTCCCTGTGAGCTGTAAGGTTAAGTAAAATTGCACCAGATTTTTAATTTTAACTTTTTAATCATAATCCAACATCAAGTGGCCAAAGAATGCACAGTCACTCAAGAGTACAGCTGTGCTACTGTTTCACAAGGTTATATTGTGTGATCGAAGAACCCAACCTATCCTGCATGCGATGGGCAGAGATCAGCCACCATGCTGCTTAACCCAGGCCTACTACCAGAAAATGTTTAAATAGCCTAAGGTCCCTGTAAGTGTGACTTTTGAATTGTCACAGTTGTCTCAAATAAAACTTACCGTGCAGTCCACTAGTATGGACGCAAAAAGATAAGAACCACATATTCACCCTGTCTTCTGTACATCCATTCAACCATCTGCCCAGACACTACTCACCCCTTCCCACTTGGTAAGTGCATATCATGTTGTTATTTATAGACGACCCTGCCACTGTATATGATACATTAGTCGCAAAGGAAGGAAGCCACACACACACATACTCACTTTCACTTTGGCCCACTAGGAGAGCTAACAATACAAAAATCACCTGATGTTTGTTAATGAAATTCATGTCTTGTCAGGTGTCATAAAAGTCAACTGGACCCTCAAGATGATAAATATATCATAGTATCCAACTGTGTGAGGGCATGTGTTTCCATTTTTTTAAAAACTTCTTTATGTGTATTCAAGCATTACATTACATGTCTTTCCCTGTAGTTTGTAGCTGTGAATAAAATCTGAATATACAAAGGTCTGCATTTGTGGGTAAAATGGTTGGATGTAGACATTTTTAAAGAACATTTTGTGATTGCTTTATAAAGTTTATTTGGCATGTTTGTCTGACAGACATGTAATTTGACCATATGGTGCATGTCAAAAAGCACAATAAAAAGTCATAATTATGAGTTTTGTTAAGTTCTGATAACTTATTTACCTTGGAAATTGACTACATAACCCAATTCTTTCCTAGAAAAATTAAAAAGGCATGCAAAGAAAATGTATATCAAATCATATATATAGCAAGAAATAATTTGTTACCAGAAAATATTAAAATAAATGTTAAATGCTAAAATAATGTTTACAGAACGTGATGGGGGTTATGACTTGAGGAGAGGGTTGAATTTCAGAAAACATAAAATAAGAACACCATTGAAATGTATGTGAACAGCCATTTGTGGAGTGAATTTATGGAACAGTATGAATTAATAATTAAAAGAATGTAAGAGTATAAGGCAGTTTAAACTCTTCCAATGCAGTACATGGAGCAATCGTATATAATTGGGGATAAATAGCAATATCATTCATGGGGGGTGTTGACACTTGCAAACAGAGTGGATATTATTTTGGGCAATATAAATGACTTCAGATATGCAACAGCAAATGAAAATAAGATTTTAGAAGAGTTGTGTTTTATAAATGTGGAGAACTAGGTGATAAGATGGATTAGCAAATGGGGGTAGGACTACATAAGCTTTAGCTTCTTCCTACTCCCTTTCAAACATCTAAACATTCAACTATCTATCTATCTATCTATCTATCTATCTATCTATCTATCTATCTATCTATCTATCTATCTATCTATCTATC
>JBBBVU010000014.1:17840565-17853235 GCA_037177055.1 Atherinosoma microstoma | reverse complement strand
CGGAGAAGATGGGCTATCCTCCACGCTCCTGAGAAAGTTAGCAGCGTGGGCCACAGAGGGGAGCCATTTCCTCTCGCTGCTCGGGAGCGCAACGCGAAGCCTCACGGGATAGAGGAGAGATGGACGGAGACCGCGCTTATAAAGATTTTCTTAGTACCAACATGGCATGGTTTAACCAGCACAGCCTCCCTGAGTATTGCTGCTGACCATGTCCATCCCTTTATGAGCACAATGGAGCATCTTCTGATGGCTACTTCCAGCAGGATAATGCACCACGTCACAAAGCTCAGATCATATCCAACTGGTTTCCTGAACATGACAATGAGTCATGGTCGGCAACGATGTCTCCACATTATGAACATTATGAATATCAGTGTGGCATCAAAACAAGTCAGAAAGCTACATAGTGCTACTTTAATCTGGTGGGAATCTGTGTTATTATTTAAAAACTGTTGTACAGCAGCAGGTGCCGTCCAGTCTGATGGAGCTGGAGTTGGTTTGTCCCAATGGACAGATGATCCAACCCTATAGAGACACACCCAAACAGACTTGCATCTGTGATCACTGCTAAATGTTTGCTTATTCATGCTAAAATTGTCAGTATTTTTGTCTTATTTCTGATTTGCTTTACAAAACTAAATATCTTGAACCATGAAAGATATAGAGGTGATGCGGTATGAGTCTATTTTACTATGCTCTACTGTTTTCTTTTCTCTATCACTGGTGAGCAGTACCTCTGCACAGGAGTGAATCAGATTAGGAGAAATATTTGGATTCAGCACCAGTCTTCTCCCTCTGTTTTCTATTCTGTCTGTGTGAAGCAGACAGTGGGAGAGGTGGACTGTTCTCAGGGGCTGGATGGCAGGCTGAGACAAGTTACCAACGCTTTCTCCTTCACATAGACTCAGTGTGCATGAGCCTATTATCCAGGAATCTGTATTAGCGTCTCTATACCTTCAGCCAGTGTCCGTATGCTGGTGCAGTACTGCACAGCAGCACATCCTGTACCATTATAGGGCAGCTAGAGGAGGACTCCTCAAGAGAAACCCAGGATTCAGTGTGTCACGGCTAACCTTGGCATGTCTGAGGAGCTATATGTGTGTGTTTGTGTGGAAACAAGAGGTACATCAGCCTGCCACCTCAGCAGCAAGCTGTCCTTGGATTACTGCAGTATTTCTCTCTCCCTTTTTTTTATGTAACAGACATAAGCATGCATATGTGCTTACTTGCACAACGCTCACATGGAGAGATGTACAGGCTTAAGCAATGCATTTTTTATTCTATTTTTTTCCGTTCCAGAGCAGTTGCTAAAATAAGCAGCTCTCCTCGCTCTGAGGTTGATAGAATTGCATAATGTGCATGATGTCAGAATTGTTCTTCCCACGGTGACGCTGACGGGCGACGGAGGCGATGAGCCAGGGGTTGATTGAGGTGGAGGTAGGGGAGAGGAAGAGCAAACCGTAGCAGGAACAGAAGGAAGATGAAGTCGAGTGTTTCTATTTTTTCATGCCACATCAGAGTGGTGCTGCAGTAGAAAGGAGCATACCATTAACTGAGATGCTGTACATTCTGTTAGCTTGTAATGTATTCTGCTGTTGGGTACGAACACTTCTTCCTCCCACATAGTGATGACTCAGAGTTAAGGACGGATTATATCCTAGAACAGCAATCAGTCTGAAATATATTGGATCTCTCTCATCTCTTTGGCATCTGGCGGTGTAAAGTTTCACAGACCAAGAATAAACATAAACAGACCGTGTGCAGTTCATGGCAGTGGTACAGGAACTATTCAGATCCTTTACTTTTTCATGAAAGACCCAATCTCAAGCATGAATCCGTTGGCCATGTTTACATGGACACAAGTATTCGGATAAAAACTTTTCGTGTATTTGCTGCTTATTTCTCATGTAGCTTATAAACATATGACAGTATTGGTATCATTGATGTAAATGACAGCATTACGTTGGACTGGTCGCAGGTGTCGTTGCTGTCATCTGTCAGCTCATTGCGCTACTGTTTGGTTATAGATGGGAAGTAGACGGTCCGACAAATCTATGACGTTCCCAAAACCAGATAGCATCCCTTGGTCAGTGGAATGAGTTACGTTGCCCTTATTTTATGGGCCTTACATAAATTTTGTGTTTCACATTGATGGGTTGTGGGGGGTGCGCAGACAATTGCTCACAACATTAATAGCAAAAGAGACAATTTCCACAAACTGTTTCAAAATAATTTTTTTTCTAAAGAGAAAAAAGAAATTATTAATGCACACAAGATTACTAGAACATCAAATGCTCACAAATTTAACAATAAATTCAAATTTTACAAAAAAAAAATTGATTAATGCACACAAAATTTACAGAAAGAGTCAAATGCTCACAAATTTTACAATAAATGCTCACATATTCAACTTTTTTTTTTAAATCAGTGGAGATTACAGAGTTATTAATTATAATTGATATGTGAACATATTTCATATTTCTAAATTTATATAGGCTACTAATCTTTTTTTTCTCTTAATATAGTTTCTAAGTATTGAGAGCTATTGTCTCTTTTTCTTTTAGTCTTGTGAGCAATTGTCATGGAATCATTGTGGGGTGTGTTTTTAATATTAGTCTGTTTAAGAAAGGCGTTTACTGTTTTCATTGGGTTACTTAATTGCAGATATGCATAGTAATGTTTTGAAAACCCTTTTTCTATTAAAGTTTCTTGTTTTTTTTAAGTGTATTTGTTAAAGATGTTAATGAACTTTGCCTTTGTAAACAAGTGCACTAAACCTTTTATTTTCCTTTTTGTATTTTCCATTTCATAGTCTTCATGGTGTCTAAGAAGATAAAGCATCCGTATGGAACTCTCCATCTTATCTTATTTGTTAATGCCAAGGGCCAGCTACAATTAAAGTATTTCTCCTCTCTCAGCAGATCTCCCTGGATAAAAGCTGTGATGTCTGTTGTCTCTCTTTCTGTCCTCTCCACCCCAACGGGTCCAGGCAGATGGCCGCCCTCCCTGAGCCGGGTTCTACTGGAGGTTTTTCCTTCCTGTTAAAATGAAGTTTTTCCTTTCCACTGTCGCCTCAAGCTGCTCAGGATGGGGGATTGGATCGAAGACAAGATTTGATGCAGTCTGTTGGTTTCCTTAGCTAGGCTATTTGTTATGAATTGGCTTGTATGAATACTGACTGATGAGAACTGATTGGCTTAAACTGATTGTCTGTGAAGTGCCTTGAGATGACATTGTCACGAATTGGCGCTATACAAATAAAGCTGAACTGAATAGACTTTAAGGCAGACCGATCATGAAATGTACATTTTTAAAGCATTTTAGTGAAATTCTTAATCTATTTATTGAACTTGTACTTTTTTCAACTTTACTCAATTGATTTGTTCTTTTATTATATGCATTTATTGAGTGAAGGTTTTATGGTGTGATGAGCTTCCGGGGAATCCAGAATTTAATTCTGGATTAATAAAGTTTATCTTATATAATCTCATCAAAAGGTCAAACATTTAATATAATGAATGTAATGTCAAACATTACATTAATACATACATACCCTTTGAAAGCTCTCAAAAAAACATAATTCATGAAAGAAGCCAATATGTGAATGTTATTGTCGTATGTTAGTAGTGCTTGTCCTGTGTTTTGGACAGAAGACAGTTGCACAATGTTTTTCTTTGTATTTCATCTTTTGTTCGAATATTTGCGATATAGCATCAATAATACTATAAAATAGTAAAATACTAGAATACTATTTGCTCTTTTCCTATTATCAGCCACTGTAAGCTCAAATCACCTGTTTGCTCTGATCTCATTGGGAGAATACTAATACCTAAAACATTTCACAACACACAATGTTACAGGCTTAAAAATCATACAATTGTGGTGTTTTCATCACTCTGTTTCCCACCAGATTTATTATTTGGTAGTACATCAACATCATACACCTAACTGGCTTTTTCTTTGTGATAATGTCCTCTTACCACATTTAGCTAGTTGGTCACAAATTTATACTAAGGAAGGAGGGGATGGCACAAGGTGCTAATCCAAGAACTTTAGTGACATTCTGAATACAGCCGTGCAGGGGATTACCTACATTGTGAGCATTTATCTTTTACAAGTACCATCAGGAAATGCTAGGAAAAAAGAGAGAGAGACAAACAAAAGGCACATATTCTGAACAAGGCATGTGTGCAATAAACCATAAACTGAGCATTCACAGTAATTATATAGCACCTACCCTGCAGATATACTTTATTATTACTCTGGCAATATCACTTTGTTATGGAACCTTTAATAGATTAATCTGCATGGTCTGTCAGGAAAGAGCAAAAATTGTTTTTGTTTTTTACTATTATTATTATTATTACTTTTATTATCATTGATAAATTATATTATCTCACTTCTTCTCTGTGTCCTATTGTGCATAATTCCCACAACTCTACTTAATATACATCAGTTGGACAAGACTCACAGGTGGACCTCAAAGGCACACAAGTGATCAATCTGGACGAAAGGTCTGGAGAAAGAATCACCATGATTAATGACCTGCCTCACTGTTATTTACTATTGTGTCAAAAGCAGCCATACAGAAGGTAACTCATGGGAGAATCACAATGAGAGCAGAGGAAATCAGAGATGACCAAACTGTAATTAACTGAGGGACAGAGAGGAAGACAGAAAAGAGAGAAGAAAAGGAGTGTCCAGAGCCAAACTAAAGGCTGTAAAAAAAAAATTATACCAGACATGGTAAAAAAAAACCAAAAAAACAAAACATGGAAAACAAAAATTCACTTTAATTGTTTTTATTGACAGCTGAGAATAAGATGTAATAATTATGAATTAATTATATGCACAGGACATTTCTTTCTTTTTTTTCAAAATGGTTGAGGGAAAGATTTCCAAGTATGCTTAACAAAGCTCAGTCAAGCAACGATCAATATTCAGCAGCACTCGTCTGTGATGAGTCATTCACCTAATGATACAAACTGGATCAATAGTCAGCGGCTGAAAAATTCCAGCTATTCTCATTCTTAAGTAAATGTAGATTATCCACAAAGATGGTATATTTCAAGACAGTGGCAACTATTAGCATCTGTCCCTCTCATTCTCTTTGTTTGATGGTGCTGAAGTAATCCCATATACCTTTTTTCCACTGAGGCAGTTCCAGGGTTGGTTTGAAGCCAATGCCTAATCTCATACCAGTTCTCTGCATTTTTACAGCCAAAGAGCTCTGAAGATCAGTGAATCACTTTCTGTATGTCAGTAGAGGAGGGAGGGATTATTTGACTCAACAGAAATGTACCGAGCAGTCCTGTCTCACCAGAGGACGTGTAATAAGAACATAGCCCAGGCTTGAATATTTTTTCATGCAACTTGGAAAATCTAAACATATCCATCTTCACGCTTATCATGTGCATTTAACTCCAATACTTAACCAATTGTGATTGAGATGGAAGTGAAAGTGAAAAAACTAGGGTTTGGGTTTATGCAGGATGGGTTTGTGGGATCTTAAATAGAAGTCCACAGATTAGTACCTCCCACCATCGCTTCCATCCTGTTTAAAAGCCTTTGGCCTAATCAGCAGCTCGGCAAATGTGGTTTGTGGGTTTGATTACATATTTAGAAGGATAAACCTCATCACGTTCGGAGATACAGAAAGACATCAAGGGTTAACATCATCACATAAGACAAATGGAGACACTGATGACGCAAGATGTAAGCTGCACCACTGTGGGACTGGGGACCTGTGTAGTTCTTGAGCCATTTTTCTAAAGCTTTTCTGTTTAATACTTTGGATCAATGCAACTATTACACACTTCGTCATGAGATCTTGTTTATTGACAGCTTGATTATGGCCGCAAAGGCAGGTAACCGTCTGCGTTGCTGTCAGCCCCCACAGAGCGAAGCATGCAATCCTTAAACATGAGGCTTTGCATAGGCGGTATGCTGCTGATGAGTGAAAAGTAGGGCTGCATTATTGGAGAAAACATGCAATATGTGATATTATTGTTAGATATTACCATTACAATATGACTAACAATATGATAAATAAACATTATACATATCAATATATGGTTCTAATCTCAGGTTTATGACTGCATTCCACTTCTGCACCACTACATGCTTGGTTGTAGAACATATACAAAACCAGACCTTCCTCTTAACAGAGTGCAGCCCTCAGGACCTGTTCTATTTCTATGTCAAAATGTCTTGACTTAGATAGTCCACAAGTTGAACCTGGAACTATTACCAGCCCAGTTCTAGCCTCACTTCGTTATGGTCCAAAAACAGGTAAGAGATCCCCATATAAGAGCTATCACTCAGTTTGCAGAGTACTCTAAGAATAAGATGTATGTTTCAACCATGTAAAAAACATGCAGCAGCAACAACCGAATATTTTTCTCCTCAATTCACCAAAGCGAAGGAGGTTCTTCAATTACGATGCTGCTGTTTACATACTCTGCTCATCTAACCTTTTCAAACTCTGAAAGCACATTGGGGAATTCAGACACACAAACTCTGACCTTTTTTAATTTGAAAGGAGTTCAGTCCAATTTTGAAGTTATCGGACCTTTTCGTCAAAATTAATGTGAATCGACATCAGTCAAATATGACTGAATTTCTTAATTCCCCCTGTTGTAGCTGGGTAATCAACCTTAGCAGAACCTTATACGGATCATGCTAATTCTACCTTTGCTGAGGTCACTCCCATTTCCTCTATTTAATTAGTGCACTAAACATACTAAATTTATCTTGCAGTATTAATTGAAAAATGTCAATCATTTTCCTGAACAGTTCCTGATTTGCATGTGACTAATTTCTCATTGTGTCAGTCAATCTAAATCACTGCAAGTCATTAATACTAATAGTAATGATAATGATATGCAAACTGAAGGGAGAATTCTACTTTATCCATGTTAAATATCTAATGTCACAGTCTTGACAAAACTGCTGCTAAAATGGTAGATTACAAATTGTAAGGTGCAGCAATGCTCCTGGTTAAAAAAGAGCATTTTTACAATTCAAATTCAAAGTAAGTTGGTTGACTTTTTCAACACTCATTTAAAGTCTGGAAAGGACTATTTTTTAAGTCTTGCTTTACTGAACTACAACAAAAACTAATCATAAGTTTTTCCCAAGCTGAGTAGGGCTCATTCATGCAGTGAGTTAACAGACCCTCTGACCACAACTAAAATTGCGTGGTCTAGTTAAATGAAATATTTCTCACAAATCTACAAAAACTGTCCAAAGCAAAATGGAACAGAATAATTGGTCTGCTTCAGGCTTAAGCATAACCAGGCAAATAGAAGTCAATAAACTGACAATAGTGCATCTGCAGTAACAATTCAATCATTAGGTTTTGACAACTGTGTTCTTCAGCGACAAAATAGTCTGGCAGTGCAAGGCCAGCTCTGGGCAGAGTGAGCTTGGGTAACTAAATCAACACATACAATCTTTTGTGCATGCATGCAATGCAGTTCAAAACACTCCTCATGTAACTGTGAAGTATACAAATGGAAAGTTCCAGTAATTGTAACTGGAATTATAAGTTCCAGTGTGTATAATTTAGGGGGAGCCACTGGCAAAAAAACAAACAAACTGCATCATCTTCATAATAAACCATTCATAGCAAGAGCTTGTCAAAAATGTTCGAGAGCATCTTTAAACTTTCAGTATTTGTTTCAGGGTTTAAAGCATGCAAGCTGATGATTGTAAAATCATGACCTTAACTAAAAATTAAGATAATAATAATCACCTAATCAACTAATCTTAACATCGCACATGTCCTTAATGACTTCCTTTGAGACACTGAAGTAAAGGAATTTTACTTCCTTGATACTGAAGCAAATATGAATGTAGTGTAAAACACATTTGTATCAGTAAGCTTCATGCATCTTTCTTTGTTGTTTGTTTCTGGGTATAATTCCACAGACATGTTGTATAAGCTGTAGCATAACAGCCATATCCACCCATGCTGTTCTCAAACCAACAAGGCTTTTAGGACAAACACACACACACACAGTGAGAGGTTGACACACTTTGTACCTTATATGAGGTTACCTTTAAATTTATTTAACCTTCAGACTGATTGCTATGTGTTTATATATGAGCACAGGCTGTAATTTGTTTCATGTTTTACGAACATCTTTGCTATACAGTGAACAAAATAAACAGGAAATTGGCCTGATAAGAACTCAGGAAAACATATAAATAGTCCAACAGGATGACATATAGATAAATAAATAGGCCAGTAGACAGATGTATAAATATCACAAAGATTGATCTTGGAACTGTGATAGCAAATTGCATATATGCAATATGCAGGATATTGCTTTGGGTACCGCTGCTGCAGTTGCAGATAGATATGAACCATCTGCAGCAGCTTTTACTGTGGAAACACATCCCTATCACAAAGCCATCTAATAACTCAAGCCAGATAGTCAGATGCAACACAATATTACCTTAATCCAAACGTGTCCCTCTGGAAGTGATGCCAAATCAAACTAACTTGTCTTTTACCATACAGATCATGTCATACTAATAATGTTACACACTCAAACAGGCTTATAGGATTACTGCCTTCTCTGGAACCTACAATCTGTGCTAAAAACAAACATGAAAAGGAATTGCAAGAAGATTATGGCATGTATGTATGAGAAACTTGTTATGTAAAAGCAAAAACATCCTAGCAAACTACATTTTGGTTTTATTCTAAAAGGCTATAATCTGAAATCCTATCCTCCACATCTTGGAATGAAGACTGAATGAAGGAAATGGAATGCTTTTTTTGCAAATTGTTGCACTCCTCTGTGAAACAGAAGTGATCTGAGTCATGTCTAGTTATCCAGGGGAGGCAGCTGGTTACTATCGATAAAGCAAAGTGCATTCATTTAAAAGGTTGGATAGTGCTGGCGTGTTTAGCATTTTCCATTCCTAATTACAGAAAGTAGGAACGCTTGTTTAGCTGAAGCTGAAAACCTCAGGGGAGGACACAACTGCCTGCTGAGAAAGTGAGAGTCATTTGTTCTAATTTCATATTATCTATTGGGGGAGGCAGAGTTATCAGAAGAAGCTAAATTGAAAGACGCCCAAGCGTGCCCAGACAAAGTCAGCAAAAATACAGCAATGCAGCCTACATTGATCAACCCTTTTACAGAATCTGGAGAAGATGTGTAGGAGGGAGACTGAAGCATTAGATAGGTTAACATTTATGACACATGTACAGAGTGTGAAACAAGTAGTGGGTAAAAGACACGTTCAGATTTTGCATGTATCAAGATTACAGCAGAACAAAAGCATTTTGTCTTCTCTGTGGTTTTATACTTTTGGGTTGATGGCATTTTGACTTTGTTTAAAACCTCCATGGACTCAGTTAAGTTTCAGTAAGATGGGAGCCCGATGAAGATGTTTTATAGTGCTTGTAGTGAATCTGCCATTTCCTTTTCAAACATTTGTTTGTATAGAAACCTTACCATGAAGGAAAATAACTACCTATGGGGGGATTGTGCATGCAGCTTCTCAAATATCTGGGGTGAAATTCAGGAGTCAGGATGAGATATTTAACATCCGGGTGCTCAAGCAAAGTCCATTCTTTTAGACAAAACGCATCCTCTGAACCATGAATACAAGCTACTTCCTTCAGGTCTCTGTCTATCTGTTCCCCCAGCTACTAAAGAGTTATACAAGTTTGTGTCTTTTTCCATCTGGGCTCTGAATGCCTTGGAGAGGAAGAGGTAACTGCACGGTGCAGTTGCAATTCTGCATCCGTACTTATTTATTTATCTATTTTTACAATGCACCTTGTTTCAGATGATTTTAGCACCCTTGGTGCAACTGTTGTAATAAGTTGCTTGTAGGTTTTATCTTGTGTTTTGTGCCTTCTTGTGTTTTTTTATGTGAAGTGATTGATGAATGTGTATGTCTGCTGTGAACCAAATTGCCCTTTCGAGGGACGAATCAATCAAGTGATCTCATGTTCATCAAACATCCATGGTTGATCATGTTGATCATGGTTAGAATATTCAAGCTAATCAAAACCATCTCCACTGTAAGTCTTCCATAAGCTGCTTAGCTAAAGATTTGCAATTGATCCCCAAAGGACCATGCTAACACACTAAATCCCATCAAGAAGCTTTGAATGGTCTTAAAAGTTTCAGAAAAACTGCTAAAATATGAGACATACAGGAACTGAGAGGCTGAAATAACTGAAGATGTCTACTGGATTACAGTGAGAAGGACAATAAGTTGTAGCTAAAATACAGCAAATAGCATGCTTGGTGCTAGACATGATAAGGACTCTTTGCTGTGATAGGCTGTTCCTTTAACAGTTGTGTCACAAAGACTTGAGCAACAACAGTCATCCAGGAAAATAGCCTCAATGCCCTAATTCAAGTAATTCAAATCTAGAATGCAGTAATTGCTCTTTTTCATATATATAAAAAAAGGCACCTTAAATTATACTCAACTGCAGAGGCCAGCTGAGTCTCAGGGGAATTAGAGTAGATCATCCTCTAGTCCATGGGTCAGCCTCTTCTGTCTGCTTTGAAACACTGAACACCTAATCCATGCATCATTGGTGTGTTCTATATATGTTTAAATAAATGAAAAAAACTTTGATATGGTTTTAAAAAATCATAGATGCTGTCCATTTATGATACTCTCTAACTACAATTTTTTAAGAATTTTTTAATTTAGTACTTTAACGTGACAGCTAAAGTTACTTCAAATTTAGATTTTGGCCTTATGGAAACCTTGAGTGGCTGTGTAATGCTATACCTCACATTACACTGCAATAAAAAGCAGTGCTAGAATGCTTGCAAAAGAAAATCCAGAGGTAGCTACCATCTTTTTAAATAAGCTTACTTGCTTTTCATGTCTGTAATATTTTCAAGTGGCTATTTGGCCTGTTGAGCAAAGAAAGTGTTTTACTATTACCTATTTTTTCAGGCTTCCAAAACCTTAAGCAATTTTGCAAAGTAAATTAGAGATGATTCAAATGTTGATCATCAATAGCTGACAATGAGACACATCAGTCATTTTGTGTTGTTCCTCTATCGTTTCTCTATCAAAGAAACGGCCAAGGACTAATGATTGGCATTTGCTATTTGTTAGTGAAGTTATGCAAAAAACTCAAATTAAACTTGATTGAGGCCTGGATCTAAAGCGATGGAAGAGTCCACTTAAGTATGGTGCTGATGATTATACCTGCAGTGGCCTTGACAAAAGATGCACTTTCTCACCATTTTTTATTCTATCTTGCAACCCTCTTAAACCAATTGCTGGAGAAAGCTGACGGGCCCCTCTTAACCTGCTTGAGTTGGAGGTTTCTATGTGTGTTTTTTGCTCTGACTAGGTTTGAATTATTCAGTGTAACAAACCAAATTCATAACAACATTCTACACATTCATGGTGGATCATGCCAAAAGTTCACAATTGGTTCTTTATATGATGGAAGCAGCCATTATACTTTATTAAACTTAAAGACCAACATTTTTTAAATGCTGAATTTCCTGCTTCAGTACGACACCAGCTCCTCACCCAAAGCTCACTCAACAACTACTATAAGTATGGATACACCTATCATGTTTGAATTCATTGTGGTGGCATCAGAAACATCTGGAAATGACCATTACCAGACTTCAATAAAATATCCGAATCCATTATTCTGCTTCAAGTTCAGAAATTAAATCAACCACCCTTTTATGAAAATCCAGTTTGCTCAGGCAAGTCCTTTGAAAATGCCACAACGAAATTAGAAAAATGTTAAACATGCACACATGCAATGGCATTGAAGACAATGAGCAGAAGGAAAATTGTTTTATCTGCTAGAACAAAACTGTGTTAACCTTGAGGAAGTCAGCTTGGTAGTAAGAGAATGCCTCATAGGAAACTGAATCTTTATCCCATGTACTCTGGTATTTAACCACAATAACATCTATCCTGTCTTCTTTAAGAGTCAAGACGGATATCTCTCTTCTTTAGGCATTACACTTATTTTCCGAAACAAAGATCTGAACTTATTTGGATTGTCCCAACTTTTTGCTATGACCCTAAAATGCTGTTTTTGAAATATGTTATATGGCAGATAATACCTATGCATAAAGGAACTAGCACGCTGAAATTTTTCAGAGTATTATCAGATGGGTGCTGCAGGAATGTGTTTAGACAGTCAGCTTAAAGGAATTTTCAGAAGCATCTTATTGCAGACTATAATACGGATATGATACAACCATTTAATGTAGTAGCCTTGACCCTGTCGCATCACGACAACATTAGAGACCATGCTGTGTCTTGACACTGTAAATGACTAAATGAGGAGAGTAAATTAGAAATGGGGTATATAACTTCCACTATCTTGTTCTCCAATCTACCCCAGACATCTGTGTGGATTAACGCAATAATCATTTTGCTTTAATCCACAATCAGTTTCTTTGTGGGTGAACATCACAATTAATCTGTTGATCTTTCCTATGCTTATGTGTTTTTTACTTTTGTTCTTATTGCTGTTTATTTGAACAATTCAATGTTATTGTAATTTGTTTTTTCAAGTGTTCTTAACCTTTATTACTGTTGCATTTCTCATTTCTTCTTATTTGCACTGCAAATGTTAAAAAGCATCATATGAACAAAGCTGAGCTGACCTGGGTAAATAATCTTTTGGACTTCTAAA
>JBBBVU010000014.1:17828943-17840465 GCA_037177055.1 Atherinosoma microstoma | reverse complement strand
CAATTCAATGTTATTGTAATTTGTTTTTTCAAGTGTTCTTAACCTTTATTACTGTTGCATTTCTCATTTCTTCTTATCTATGTTTTTTCTGTAAAGCACTTTGGCTTGCACTGCAAATGTTAAAAAGCATCATATGAACAAAGCTGAGCTGACCTGGGTAAATAATCTTTTGGACTTCTAAACTTAGTCATTCTGACAGCAGCATAAAAGATATGCTATTCAAATTTTGACACATTTTACTAATTGACCTTCTTTTACTTATAAAATGCATCTTTATATTACCTTTAATAACTGATTTAGGGTATCCCATTGTTGTATTAAAGGAGAACCCTGAGAAGAATAAAGCCAAAACACTCGCTTATTAAACATGAATGAAAAATAATTTGTGACCATTGTAACCCAAAGTCCAAGAGTTGCACAAAAAATGTTTTATCTCAAGCCTTCCACAAGAACCAATCAGCTTTTCCCACAGCTGCACGACTCTGATAAGTTCTTTGAAACTCATGGAATGGAGAAGGCTGACCTCAATTCATGCTTAAACACAACTTGTTAATGATTCCCTTGATAAAACAAGTCCAAAATTATTTTTTTCATTATGAGCTGCTGAAAAAATCATTATTCTGAAACAAAACACAACTGAACTGTGAATTGTTAAATGTGCACTCTTTTGACTGATCCCTTTAAACCTCATTCAAGGCAGGATAATCCTAAGTGATAACAGGCTTTGATAATGGAACCACTGAGTCTCAAATTATGGATTAGGCAAGAGTGAATTGTTACATTTGGCATCTCCTGGTGAGTCACTCAGCTGTCCTTACACAAGCGATATGTCCCCACAATGTTACACACCCACCTCCCTCTAACCACATTCTGTATTTCAAAATGTTTTATCATCTTTCCATCAGTTAGGTCTGGAAAGGGGACCCTGCTGTGCTGTGTCTTCCATCATGCCCCAAAAGAAACGGGCAGCAAGGTAATCACTTCCTCTTGTGTTAGAAAGAGTGCTGAAACATCTGACATGAGAGGAAAGCTGTCTACATATCCAGCATACAAAAGAAACTGCAGAACAGGTTTAAAAAAAGGAGACCTGAAATATGATCAAAGACTTTATTCATCTCAGCAGTGAATGCAAGTTTTTAAACATGGCACATTGCTGACCTTTCTGCAATGCAGCATTTCCACCCGTCTGAACGAAGCAGTCAAAAGTCTACTAAACTCAAAACGTTTGACACTTGGACAAAAACAGGAAGTTATTTATTGCAATTTTGGTTGCAACAGCAGTAGTTGAAACAATTGTTTTGGGGATATATTAGGCTAAAAAAGGTACCAACCAGTTGAAAAACTGTTGACTTGTCAGTTTTATTGGGAGCCAAATTGGAAATTACTTTATATCATTCAGCAAACTATTTAAATTAGGATTAGACATCACTGGAGCTGTCAAGCTGGAGCCATGAAAGCTCCTCTGTTATCTTCTGCAAAGAGCAACATCTATCTTTATAACAACTCCCCAGCCCCAGCCTGAGGATATAAGACTTCAGTGGATAGAATTATTTGTATGCAACAGTAAGCAAAAACCTATATGTTTGTGTCAACCACTTTTATCACACTACTTTGATAAACACAAGTCAGTTCAAATCATGACTCATAAAACGATTGTCCCTAAAGATTGTTCCTGTGGTCAAAGTATTAATTCAACAATGTAATTATTTGGCAGTTAAAATAAAAAGATATGTTCTCTGTAATTATCATAGATAAACCACACACTTCACTAAGTGTGGGTAAGGTATGTGATTTAAAATGCTTCACAGTGTTGTATTAGAGTATTCAGCCATGCACTACTAATGAACTGTCATTGAAATATTTTTCTATCCATCTGTTAGAAGTGTAAACTCAGTTTGTTGTTCACGCTAATGTGAACTGTCATTTTAATAGGGGTGTAATAATACATGAGTCTATATCAATCAACAACACTGATCGATCTGGTTCCTGAACTGAATCATCAAAATTGTATTGTGGCAGAATTGGTGATTTTGGCAAACAATAGATTATCATCCACCAAATCATAACTAGATCATAAGGTGATCAAACTTGTGAACTTCAAACTTCAAGCTCTCTTAGGGTGCATTATGTATTTTCTGGTGTAAACTATGTCAAATTTTACATAAATTTGCATGGTAGGAGAAAACAGTGGCTCACTTCAACCCCCAAAACTCACTGCTGTGAACAGGGCTGTTGATACAGGATACAGAAGAGGGCTGTGGCAGGTCACTTTAACATTTTGACCAAAGTATTTCATTGACATTTCATCAGGGTTCATGTTACATTGTGTCAAATTGTGGGGGAAAAAATGGAATTTAGTATAAAGTATTTTGAAGACCTAACTTCCAGCTGCTGCAATAAGAAACAAAACTCTTTGTGCAAATGACCCCAAATTATTAGACTTTAAGAGTCTTTTAATGAGGCATGGATTGTCTTAGTATAAGGATGACCTTATTTTCAGGCTAATGAAGTATTGTGCATTTTGTGTGCAGTTTGTAGACGCAAAAGCGACTGTCAGGCCAAATCCAAATCAATGCAGCCTTAAAACTTTACAGTGACTTGATTCTACCAACACTACACTACAACTTTGATACAGGCTCTTTTACTTTGGAATCTAAGTGTTGGATTAACAATTGATTATGTGAAGCACAAAGACAAGAAAAAAGCTAGAACATTCAGCTCTGATTCAGTTGCTTTTTCAGCAGGATATAGAATTAGGCAGGTGTGGCCCCACATACAATATGTCCATACATAATATATAGAAATACATATAACCAATACCTTAAAGCAATTCAACTGAGTCAGACCTGAGTGTAATCAGGCTACCTCCAATAAACAATTTAGATACAGGTACAGCACAAACATGTGTCAGAGGCAGCTAGATATAGCTCTGAAACCACATTTCAAAATTGAGGGCAGAGCCTTTGATCATAGGAGATGGCTGGTTCTGCAAGGTAATTTGAGGGAATCTAACACAAGAAGGAAATGGGGAGCAAAAAGGCAGAGCAAAAAGGCCAAACATATAAAAAAAACCTTTGCCCATTACTTCCTTGGCCATGTCTCCTGTTTAAACAATCACATATATAACCTTTTTGTGGTCTGTTTCCATAGTAACATCCCACTTTTTTGTGCACATGTGTAAACACAAACATAGACGCACACATCTTAGGCAGCAATTCAGTCAATGGTGGGTTCTACTAAGGCTGAATCAATAGATAAGCAAGTTAGATTAGTAGAGTATTGCTTCTGACCTTGCTTGGAAAATGTACACCCCACATGAAGGAGGAACTTATTTTGCCATTGTAAATGACAGGTTACTAACTGAATCATCCTGAAGTTAGAGCTTCTGGTCTAACATACTGTAAGACACAGCAGATAAGTTAACACAAGTCAAATAACCTTACAATAGAAATTAAATTAATGCTTGCATGTATGCTTATAGTTGAGCTTCTGTGGAATGAGTAACACAGCTACCTGGAGGTTGTGCCAAAATCCCCCTGCAATTTTTTCTCTTGCTGGTATTCACTCTTGTTTTGAGTTTCAATTGTGAAAGGTGTGTTCCGATCACAGTTGTATAACCGGAACCATAACATTCTGAAGCCAGTGGTGATCTCATATCTCAAGAATCTAGGACCTAATTTCATCTTCCAGGATGACAACACTCCCTGATAGAGCTTGGATCATCACGGACCTCCAGCAGAATTTGGGAGTGGAGAGGAAGGAATGGCCTGCTTTAAGTAGAGACATCAATCCAATGGGAACCATGTAGAAGCAGCTTGGACATGCTGTACATACGGAATGAATATTGAAAGTGTAGATTTTCTATGTTTTCACTCTAAACAAGCTCTTTTGAGCCGTTCAGTTTCTGATGTAATAGTGAAGTAGAAGCACTCAGAGAGCACAGACCCCCACCAAGCCATAAGGTTACTCACCTGAGAAAAACCCCAAAAGGCCCAACAGTCCACCCATCCAGTATCCCCTATATTTTGAATCTTCTGGATCACAAGATCCTGAATATCAACATGATCTGGGTCAAACAATGTCGGATTATAACATCTACCATGATTTCATCTTGTAATTCTTTTTTTTCTTTTTTGCCAATGATTCTGGGCATTATCTGTTGAGTTAAAAGCTGTAACGGCAAAACTATATCTATCTCCCCATAGTAAAGAATCCTTAAAATAAATTCCAGGATCCAGGGAGTGATCTGAATCATCCCCAAAATCCAATCAGTTGTTCTATATACCATTTCAGAGATTTTCCTGAAAATTTAATCAACATCCACATTTTACGTTTTGAGTTATGTTGCTAACAGACACACAGAAAGACGAATGCCGCTGAAATCAAACTTCCAGCTTGGAGGAGGTAATAAACTCAATCATGCCATTATCTTTAGATGCTATGGTCCCAGCTGAAAGAGTAAAAAAGCTTGTGCATCTAATCTCAAACATAAGGGTTTAATTAATAATCATTATTCAATGTTTTCAAATTAGCCTGAAGCTGCCTTTTCAGTGAACACCAAAACCAAATACAAATTATTTGGGGATCCAATAAAAGCTTTTCCAAGACAACAGGAGGTAATATGTAGTCCAGCATTTCAAATCACTATTTTGTTCTGGGAAAAATGTTTTTATTTGACTCTTTCACCAAAATTTGACCTTAAGCTTGTGTAACCTTCAACTATGCACTTTTATCTTCCCCCTGTCCCGGGAGGACAGAAAGGACAGTGAGTCATTGCTCCAGTGGTTTTCAGGGACCTTGCTGGAGAGCCAATCATCTAAGCATCTCAGAGGCATCAGATCTTGGATCAATGACGACTTTGCAGTGTTATTCCCACAGCTAGTACATGTCATTGTTCGATTCAGGTTGACCTCTGATTGGAAGGTTAAAGCATGGAGAGAATAAGACTTGATGGAAGATGAAAACCGTGCAGTGTATTTAACGCCTGCGCGGTCTTTCAGCTCTCTCCCTTGTCGCATTAAGCTCCCTGCCAAATTAATAGATTAGCCATTTTTAAGATATCATTGCAGAGAGCTAAGAACATGCCGTCATTTATTCCATGTATAGAGTCTTTTGATGTAAGCTAGTATTAGGAAAGATTTCCTCTGTCTTTACACATTGCTACTAGAATTTACAGACTTGGCATTTCAAGGATGTTAACGCAGGTACAAAATAACATATACAACCACACTAACATTATCCATGATAAGACTTGTACTATCTACGGCTGGCTCGAATGAATAGTGAAAATAGTCGCTGTTGATTTGAACAGAATTTAAAATGTCTATTTTCAATGCAGAAATTCATGAAAAGTATTCATGCAGACTAAAACAATAAGAGAATAAAAATGGCAATGCAGCATAATGTTGCCTGATAAGACATTAAACTCATGGGTTTCTTGAAATGTCATCTCAGCTTTTCTTGAGTATTTGTTGACTATTCAATGACAAGTGTCTCATTCTCATATTAGAATATAAAAAATAGAATAAAATGATGCAATGTACACAATTAGATCTGGAAAAAAAATCAAGCATATTTGAACAGTTTATATTTTGGTGGAGGGGAGGCGGGGTACTAATATGATGCATATGGGCTCAAACTCTAAGCTTTTAATTAAAGATTCACCGATAATCACAGACATATAAAAAGTCAAAAGTTGATATCAAAGGTCCCATTTGCCTTTTCTGTAAACCCACAACAGCCAAAGTACCTGTCAATGCAAGTGATTTTGGCCTTTTTTAAAGACGCAAAGGTGAAACAATAATACCACTAGCAGCCACTCCAGTAGGAGAGTTAAACGTGTTACATACTCCGCGAGAAGCGAGAACTTTTTTCTTGTTCTAGAGGCCGCAACAATAAGAAAAAAGTCTTTTGTGGTGGGGTTGTCCATGGGAACAAAATGAGGCCATTTTATTCTTGTGGCCTCGAGAACAAGAAAAAAGTTTCTCGCTTCTCACGGAGTATGTAACACGTTTAACTCTCCTACTGGAGTGGCTGCTAGTGGTATTATTGTTTCACCTTTGTATTTTCTCCATCCTTTGGCAATTCACCTGGGCAGTAGTTTGCCAGTCTAGTAGTTTTTGCTCACGCTCAGTGAAGATTTCTGACATTTTTGAGACCCGTTTTTGACACTCTGCCTGTTTGACCGATTACCTTCCACTCTTGTATTATTCTGACGCCAGTAGCCCTACATACCTGGTGAGTAAAACGTTTTGGACACTTTTTAAAGTTAACATTTGGGCTGCAGTGGCTCAGGTGGTAGAGCAGGTTTTCCAATGACCTGAAGGTTGGCAGTAACTGTCGTTATGTCCTTGGACAAGACACTTTATCCTCCTTCCCTCCAGTGTTTGCATCACTGGTGTACTCAATTATAAGTCACTTTGGAAAAAACGCGTCTGCTAAATGACTGTGTAGAACATTTAATTTTACTTGCTTGCTTTTCATTTTTATGGAGACCCACATACAGAAATATTTCTGCCAACACAGTTTTTGAAAAGCGCTGCAGAAGAAAGTACTGATAATTAACTGAATATTAAAATATAACCTTATTTCAATCTCAGTCTCTGTCCTTGCTAACAGAAACATAACAGAAACAGTTCTGCAATACAGATGCACAATGGACTGAAACACCCACTGAAAGTAACCCAGGAAATTTTAAGGGAGAAGAGGTGAATAACAGTCTGCAATGGTCAGTCACATCTTAGCCTGAGCTCCATTTCACAGAAACTACTCCTAAATAGAGAGTTTAAGCCCCTTCTCTAAGGTGGTTTTTATAGAGGAAACATTTTTGTGTAAAACCTATGTGTTTTTTATGTTTCCTTTAAATTCGATGTTCAGATGATATACCCTATACAGCACGCCCTGTGCTCAAATTCTCCAAATCATTGCATGATGGCAAAATAAAACCATTTATTTTGATACTGAAGTGTTGTTTAAGTTTTTGACTCTGAGAATCAAACTGCAATAAATAATATAATTTCTTACTTCTGTATTTCTTACTGAGTCATGACAATTCCCATACCAGTACTGTTTCACTGTGACAGAGAGCTCTTTTCTCTGCAGGCAGCATTCAGAACAGTACATTTATAATGAAATTGTTTTCAATTTATGCCTGACAAGATAAGTTGTCATTTTCAATCTGCTCAAAGAAGAAGTCCACCAGCTACAACATTAAAATCATGCATCTTGCTCTGACAATTCAATTCTGGTAGCAATCAACTCACCCCAAATGTCATGATTGAAAGAAAGAAAATAGAAAAGCCTGATGCTCTGATTTTGTTTGTTCATTCTGTCAGTGAATGAGACATGCTTGGACATTTTTTTGAGAGCTGCACCTCTTGACCACAGCAGCATAAATAATGACAAGGGTCTGACCTTGTCAATGCACACACAATTGCTTTGAATACCCTCACTAAGATTCAGCAATTATAAAATTGAGTAGGCCATCAGAAACAAAAAAAATGCTCATGAAAAATATAAAAATGACAAGTACTACAAAACTAATGGCCTCAATTTAAAGTAGCTGGTGTGGATATGAGGGAACCATTTTGAAATTCAAGGAACATATTCACACCAACATGGGTGAGTCAATTCCAGAATTTTGAAAATACTTCTCCATGTTTTGATAGCAGGGTAAAAGCCACACTTTTATAAATTCATTTTTGCAGCAGATGAAGACAGAACTCCCTTCGAACCAAATTACCTCATTTCCATTCTCATTTGTCACACTTTGGGATTGAGCTGGGCCACAATAAGCCATCACCACAGCGGGGCAGGGTACTTTTATCTGTCTGGCCCTGATTGGAGCAATGCCTATTAGACAAGCCGACGGAGTCAGAGGACAGGCTGAGAGGGCAGATGGAACCTGGGTGATGTATTATGCATGAGTAAAAACCATGCTCTTGTGGGCCAGCTGAGGCCCCGGTATGAGTGGGACACACTGACCCAGCCAGACCCATCACACATTTGCTCCCGCTGCAGCACCTCCCCCAAGTCCTCTGAGGCAGTGAGCAGCCTCTTCCATGCACTCTTCCATGACCCTGGGCACAGGTCCAGCTCTATTGGCTAATATATGTGAAAGTCAGTCATTTGTGGTGAAATATTAATTTGGACACTTCAAGGATCTGGATGAGACTTATCCAGTCCAAACCGACTTTGGTGGCTGTTATCTTCTCTTATAGTATTTGATTGTTTAAATTTAATATATATACCATCAGTTTATACATGCTATGTAGCAATTACTTGTCACCTCCATTAGATATGGCTCAATATTCAGTAAGAAATATGTAGGATTTTAGCAGCTACTACTGTGTACATCTCCTCGTCATTGATGTGCAATTTAGCACTGAGCAGAGAGCCTGAAGTGAGCTTTATTTGACTTTTTTTCTGAAAGCAACTGCTGACTGATAAACTTTTTAATGAATAGAGAGCATTAAAGAAAAGGCAGTACTGTTCTTCAAAACAGTGCTGGGGTATTTTTGGAATTCTGCAGTGAAACCCTAACAGAAGATTAAGTTATAAACACATATTTAAGAAATGTTTAAACATTACAGATGTACAATATTGATTATCTCGGAATCAGCAAAGCTAACTAAATTGCTCAGTTTGATGATCAATACTGTACATGTTACAAAGGCCTTATAGCTACTGGGTTTTTCAGGAAATTTCAAAGCAAACATTATTGATCTTCTACAAGGATTAGTTTAGCTCTGAAATTTTGGATAAATGTGCATTTATTATAAATGGTTATCGTTTGTTTGTGTGTGTGTGTATCTGCTTTGTTTTCTTCCAGGAGGGACAGACATGTCTGAATCGCTCCACTGATAATTAGAGTAGAGGGGAGGTTGCAGGAGATCAGATAAATCTTATTTATCAGTGTCTCCACTCAGTCATGGTCAAAGTCACCTTTACTGGTTTCCAAACTGCATCCCTTTGTGCCCAAACTGTACCTTCCTCTCTCCCCTCAACCTCTTACTACCCCATCACTGATGAGTGACAGCTCCGCTAATGTGGTCACAGCTGAGTACATCACAGGGAAGGGGAATTAGAGGGAGGGTCGGTAGAGAAGGCTCAGAAGCCAATCTCTTCCCAGCTTGATTGCAGGATACACACCATATGGGCCTTTGGTAAAGAAGGAGGATCCACATGAAGCGGCTCTGCAGTAAGCCAAGTCTTGCAGGAAAATAGCAGTAGCAATACTTTAATGGTATGTCATGATATCTCAGCTGAGGATGGTGAAGCGTGATTTAAAAAACTATTAGTTTGAAATGTGCGGTCAACTCCCCCATTGTCAACCTTTTTTCTTTTTTTTTTTATGATTTAGGGTTACAAACTCATGACCTGGTGGAAGGCAGATGTTTAATAAATCAATTGGCTACAGCTTTGATTAGAATATGATAAAAGTAAAATTGTAGACATGATAGAAAAACATTTTTAACCATACCATGAAATGCTCCAGTCATGGATTTATGATTTTAAAAAAGCACTTAAGCAGCCTTTTATTCCTACTTATCCCATTTAAAAACACTGCAAAAGCTTCTGTTACACCAGATTAGTTACTCCAAGTTAACTTATTTCATAATCTTATGTTTCCTAAATTGAGTGACCCAACATTCTCCATTTTATTAATGACAGAAGAAAACAGTAGCAGTAGAGTTCCAGGAACTAAACTAACAAATGGCAAAACATCCTACTTTGGATTTAGCCAATTGCATCACTTGAGGTGGGTATGTCTGTGCGCGTGTGGTTATCCGTGGTTGTGGCTGGGAGCCTGCTGCTCTCTGGTTTGCATGGGCTGTTACCCACAGGGTGTGGAAGGGGGTGGGGTGGGTGTGGTAGGTTGGAGGCGTGGGTGAAAGGAGCAGGTCCCTGGGTCTCAGCTAGCGTGGCCTGTCCCTGGTCCCATGGGGCCCGTACTCTATGGCTGTGGGGGTTTTGACTGCTGTCCTCATCTACCTTCTTCTGGTGGGTTGCCTGCTTCTGTGGTGGTTGCTGGTTGCCCGATGCCTGAGGGCCACTCTTCTCATCCTCAGAGGAGGGGCATTGCATTTGCTCAATCACTTAACACAACTCACTCCTCATATCTTGCACTCATACACACACATTGTTGTTTTTATGTGTTCATCATATTTACAGTTTGTCTTCCTGCAGGTGCTCCTGATGATTGTTGGCTGTGCTTTCAGTTTTTTTTCTGTTTGTTGTTGTTTTCTATTTCTTATATCTTTGTCTCCTTTTTCCTCTCTGCACTCTCTCCTTTTGTGTTCTCTTCACTCTCTCCGTTTTTTGTCCCCTTGACAGGTCCAGCATTAATATGTAAATTCAGCAATAAACAAATTTAAATATAAAGAATACTCCTGAAGTATCAAGGGTAGCCTTATCCAAAAAGCTCCTCTCCATAAAGCAAATTTGTTCGCACACCTCAGCAGCTACATCGTCATTCTGCTTCTTGTGATGCTGAACAGGACAAGGTTAAAAAATGTGATTTTTCTGCAGCTGAAGATTCTGCTTTATGTCTGCTCATTTATCAATATTCTTTATAATCCCATCTACCTCCATTTTGTTTACTACAATGCAGCATCCTTGTTAGTTTGATACTCATTTTTATGGAAACATATGTTGTAATCAGAAAATTTGTATCCCATGAGGACATTCTGACACTTAGCAGTGTTTGTTAGTTTTTCTTAATAACACATACTTTTCAGTAAAGTTAATGTGTAGAAAAGAGATGACCATTGCCATGCACAGCTGCCATGTTATACACAACAACTATGAGATTAGCTGGCTAATACAAATTATTGTAGGTATACGACATGAGAAAATTCCATTTTCCTTCGGACTTTGGAATTATACCTTACCTGATTTACTTTCCGATCTTGAGCAAATAGCAAACATGACACACAAACTATGACTCTTTCCATCATTTTTATAAGCAAGCCAAAAATGAAGAATGAGTAACATTAACAGAAAAGTGAGCCATGTCTGAATGAAGGAATGCCATTGGTTCCACAGATTGATGTTGCTTATCACATTTCTGAAAAAGGCTTTACCATTAGCCACATCAGGTTGAGCTGAATCCTAACCTTCCTGAAACCATATTTTTACCACAAACAGACCTCAAATCTCGTAAGGACATAAAAGGCTTGTATTGTACCAGAATTCAGAATTACAATTATGTTGTTGGTTGACTATTGAGCTACATACGTTTCCTGCTCAGAGGTCATCTATAACATATTTAGCAATGTGTCATTATTTGAGAGACATATGATAATTTTTGTTATGGACTACATTTATCTACTTATTTAGTCTTAGTGCTCTAAAATTGCACTAAGCTCAAAGCAACTTTCACCCAGTCTCATGCACATTTATATGGCCAAGTCACATGAACAAATTGGGGACATTAGCACCCCCTGAATTTCTCCACAGAGATCAATAAAGTATCTATCTATCTATCTATCTATCTATCTATCTATCTATCTATCTATCTA
>JBBBVU010000014.1:17801900-17815776 GCA_037177055.1 Atherinosoma microstoma | reverse complement strand
GGGGGGGGGGGGGGGGGGGAGGGGGGGGGAGGGGAGAGGAGAGGAGAGGAGAGGAGAGGAGAGGAGAGGAGAGGAGAGCAAAAAGCTGCAGCACCTCTGAGCGCAGCCATCTTGACCAGTATGTGCTTGTGAATCCCACAGCTCATGAATATTTAACCTCACATCAGAATCTAGTTTCCATATTATGAGACTTTGCACAGCAGCGATAACACTGGCCTTTAAGTCCTACGGAGGTGCTAAATAAATCATAAAACCAGAGTTTTAACCATGGGTGCAAGCTAACTAACATTGGCTAAATTAAGCACTCCAGCACAGTGTGCTAAAACATATTGTACTAAACTGTTAAAACTAAATGAAGCTAGTGTCTTAGTCCAGTTATACAGCCAAAAAAGAGACATACCAACAGTTTCCCCTGAAATGGCAGCTGCCATTGTGTCAGTTGATGGTCACACCTGAGAACAGACAAGTTTGCCACAGTACACAAATTATAAACAGATTATTTCAAAGTAGAGCCCTGCAGCCCCTTCCCTCAAACACATCCCTCCATCCCAGAAAAGGGACAGAGATTTTAAAGATGCACTACTTAACTTTTGCCATTTTTTTCAGTGAAAAAACGCCCTATTGATGGCATCCATCTTGCATCCTACCTGTACAGTGAGCTCTCTCCAGACAGTAAAAAACTTCTTATCTTGACTCTTGTCATATCTCTTGCTCTGTCTCTGGCTGTCTGTTGTTTCCTCCCTCCGTCTGATAATGTCTTCTAACGGTTTTTGCTGAATCCGCCACGGTTCGCTTTCAAAACGGATGGTTTGTTTACATCTGCTTGCTAGTGTGTAACGCATGTGCAAATTGAAACTCAGCACGCACGCATCCCGGATGAAGTTGGATAGTGCGGTTTCTCAGCTGCAGAACACTATTGAGCCCCAATGGTTCCAGAAATGCACATAATAGATGCCACTGTGTCATCAAACAAACCCAGAAAGTGGTGTTTTAAAATCGAAAAATTAAGGAGTGAGCCTTTAACGTGAAAATCACCATAAAATTTGAAAATCTTTTTCTTATTTTTCACACCAATATAAGCTGTCAATAAGTCCCATAAGTGGCTGGTTTAGTGCGTTTTAAAATAAGTCATACAGATCTATATCACCAAGGTTCATGAAAGGTGTGTTTTGAATAATCAGGCTGATAGTCAAACAGACAAATAGCACAGAAATTATACTTCCATCTTGGTAAGAAACTAGTGCCAATAAAACCATCAACTTATCTTCAGTCATTTAGGAGGACTTACACTTTCTTGCTTGATTCCAAAATAGGCCAATGACACATTCTGGTTTTGTCATCGTGTCCTTTCGCTTTGAAAGTGCATTTTGTGTATTTGTTGTGTTGTCATAAAACATGTATCAAACATATTTTCCCAAGGCTTCATGTTCTTTAAAACAATTACATGTTCATTATAAGCTCTAATGCATCACATTTGAATTGCTATAAAAACAGTGAATAAGGTGCACCGTTGCTGTTAATTCAATGTAAAAGGTGAACCCATATATGATCATTCTAAATAGTACAGCAGGCTGATGAAAGAAAAATGAATTCATGACTTGTGACATCTGTGTGGTGCAACAAAGCCATACTATTATCTTCTGTAATGTACTGGTAGGTATGTTAAGGCATTACTGTTGCAAAGCAATTTCCGCTCTTTCCGCATCACATCTTCACAGTATCAAACATGTTATCTCCGTTATGGCCTTCACTGTCCAATAGATAAAAACCAGTAAACTTATTTCCCGGTTCACTGGTCCTAGGTCTCCTGTAAACGGACCCTCCTGTGAGGAATCACAATGGAAAACAATACAATTATTTTAAGCCCATGTAATTTGTATTCAAAATAACCTCATGGGTGACAGGCGATGCAAACAATTTTTCTATTATAAATCTGGCTAAGTGGAGTATGGAAATGGTATGAGATGGAAGAAATGTAAAAACAGAGACCGCTGACTCCTCAGTCAGGTTCCTCTGGCAGCTTGCTCACTCATGTAAAGTTGTCCAATTCTAAGTCATGAAGCAGCAGAAGAGGTGTGCTTTGTAAATATTTCCAGAATGTGTTATGGTTTGCTGCTTAAACTGAAATGACTGCAGTGACAGCATTTTCGCTCTGTGAGGAAGCTTAAATAAATTTGGAAGTTTGATATTTACCATTAATCCCTAAAATCACTTGGCATACACTCTTGCTGAGAACACATTTTGAAACTTTATCACTCCCCTTACACATAAATTCAAAAATGCATATTTTCATACTACATACTTCATACTTGGGCCCCCAGCATGGATGGCTGAACACAGCAGCAAGCTTAATATTTCTCTTGTGACTCGGATGGGATTTAGCCCCTCTGATGCCAGTGCCGTGGTTTTTACTTCATGTGAAGATAACTCAGCCCACTGGTGCAGACGGATGATGTGTATTCATCTGTTACAGACCTGTCAATAACAGGCCGTGGACAAAAGTATGTCAGGGCATATTATGCAATTGGATGATGTAGTCCTCTGTTTTTATTCAGTTAGAATTGCTTCATATCATTCTTCTTAACATTTGGACTCTTCCCAATTCAATGATCCACTGACTGCTGTCACAATAATGTCATTTTGTAAGAAGTCAGTACACCAAAACTGAAGTCACTCTTAAAAACACCATTTTCTTACTCACTTGTTCAAAACTTGTGAGGATAGGGGGGAATTAAAACCGTCTGAGGTGGAGCTGAACTGCATGTAGAGAAGATACCTAAGTGCAAATTTGCTTTCTGCTGTTAAGTGCTAATCAGCACAACATGCAGTCAACCCCCTGCAGGGCTACTACATACTTCATAACTCTTAAATTCTACAAGATGCATTACAAAATATTTCAAAGAGGTTAAAATAATTTTTTTTTCCTCAGTTCTTCCAAGCTTTTGAGTAGAGTAATGCTATTTTGATATTTCAGAAGGCTGATACGATAGATCCACTTAAAACAGGGTTATTTTGGCTCTGATGAAGCCAACATCTTGACCCGGTATGACCCTACCAGATCCCTCAGGTCATCTGGATCTCGTCTTTTATCAGTTCCCAGAGTCAGAAACAGACATGGAGAAGCTGCATTCAGCTTTTATGTTCCACATGTCTGTTTCTTTCTTCCTTTCTCTTGTTTTTTTATTTTAAATTACCTCTGCACAGCGCTGTAATGCTTTTATTGTTTTATGTAAATCACTTTGAATTGTCTTGCACATGAAATGTGCTATAAAAATAAACTTGCCTTGCCTAGATTAAATCAAACTGACAGCACAGTGTGAGTAAAAATATCATTGTAAAGGAGCTGCAGTGATAGGCTAACGCATAAGTTTAAATTATTTGATTCAAAGTACACCCAAAAAAGAGAAATTAGAAACCAACCAAATTCATACGAAAATGAAAAAAGTTGCTGCACTGTGTGCGCACGCCGTGCAGTCAAACCTCCTGCAACGTGACTCCTTCTACATCATTAGTAACACCAGCAGCATGAAACTAATCTCTTACTGCAGGAAAGCCCACCGGGTAAATAGGTGCAAGGAATCTGAGAGTGTGCAGGAACCATAACACAAGTGGAAGAAGGAGAGGAATTAATGACTTCAAAGAGAAATAAGATATGTCCTACACCTGCAGTGGTCACGTATTAAAACTTCAAATCACATTCACCCCTCCAGAGCACATATTCCCTGACGGTTTATTGTGGTGTTCAACAGATATTCAAAGGAACAAAGTCCAACTTTGTCTACTGAACAGCGGACTCTCTTCCAACATTCATATTGTCACAGAAAGGCAAAGTCTCACTGTGGTTTAAAAGATAATAAAACCTTGATTATAATGGTCCATTTCAGGCTGAAATTATTTTGTGATTCATATTTTCATTTCTCAGTGGCTTTGTTCTCAATTAGTTTATATAAGTTTATATGTGATGCTGTAAGCAGAGGCTATCCAATAAAATAATGTCTATTACCTCTAAGAAGAAAGACATTGAAAGCAATTTACCTAAGAGTATTATAGCAGCTTTAAACAGGTTAAAATCCAAATCAACAAATAAAGAAATGCACAGCAGAGGGAAGCAAATAACTGCATGACAGTAATCGCTTTACATGCTCTTTTATTTTCAAACTGAAATGAGATGATGACTGAAATTTGGGCCAGGAGGTAATGTCAGACATAAGAAAACAGGAAGCGTATGTTCAAATATAACAGCTGGGACCTGAATGGTCAAGTGATAGTTGACCAATAAGAATATAGATATGTTCTGAGTTATTTTCCACCACCAAGTGGTAAGTTCTTTCAAATTGGCTTTTTTTTAAAGGTGGTATTCTTGTTTTGGGGGCTGTTTTTGATCCCTCAGAGGAATAAATCTTTTTAATTTCCATAACAGTACTATAATTTGCACACAATTGTACCCACTGGGTATTTGTCAGAAAAAGTGCACTACCTTTAACAACTGACTTTGAAAAGTCATAGCTATCAGAAATTAACTTAAATAGTGTGTTTTAACTATTACAAAGCCAGGATAGGCACACTTCTATGAAGAGGAGCTGCTGAGGGATTTCTGAAAACACATCACAGCAGTCAACACAGCATAAATCACACCACCAGTGGGAAGTAAGAGAATTGTTGCAGGATTAAACACCTGGCACTGCCACGTGAATACGATTCATGAGCAAGAAAAAAATAGATAAATCTGTCAAGTGTTTATTCTGCCAGGATACCACCAGAAGGTTGTTAATATTCAAGTTTGTCTGCATGTGCAAGACTCATGAAATGGATTTCCTCTCTGCGGTTCAAGCAGGACTTTTCGTTTAGCTGAGGGACTTCTGATCCAATGATGGGTGACAGCCGATGATAACTAAATAAATAAATAAATAAACTGAATCCCCGTATAATTACTGTTCTGATATTGCGAGCTAGCACTGTTGTGGATTAGTCTTCTAGTAGCTGTATAACAGTATGTAAGGCTGCTAAAAATAGAATAAAACACCCATCTCTTATTCACACAGTTTGCAGCCAGCTCACTTTTTCTTTGCCCCTCTCCCCTCCCCTCCCTCTTCTCTCCTTCCATCGCCCCCTCCCATCCCTCTTTCATACATCCAAAATCACAGACAAGCCGCACAAGCTTCAAAGAGCATAGATAAGTTGCGGTAGCGCAGGACTGACTGTAATTCATCACAACACATGCAACGACAACGTCAATTTCACAAGCAGAGTGTGGCATTTAGGATGAATTCATCTGGCCAGCACACTCGCCTACACTGATAAGTCGAGGCTGGATTGAAGACGCTGTGAAGAGCCATCATTTGATATAAAGTTTTCATTAAGTGTAGTCAAAAATTTAGGAGCAAGCCATAATAAAGGAGTAAATCAGTAATACTTGCGGATGTGTAAATAAATATACAATATAGAAAGTGTATGACTTTTCAGTGTTTGAAACATTTACCAATCATGTCATTATTTTCCACTCTGTTGTGCTGGCTATGCTTTGATGAATCGCGACATGTGACTGATTATTTCAGTCAAAACAAACTGCAGAGGAAAAATTATAAAAAGAAGAACAAAGTCCTTTTTTCTGCTCTGGAACATGTCTTTGAAATCTGCAGGGGTGAAGAAGTTCCACTGTTTTCCACATTAACAGCCAATAAACAGCTTAAAAGTAAAGGTATTACGTATTAATGAACAAGTAAAGAAAATTAGGACAGACTTAGCATAACTTGATACAAAAAAGAAAAAAACATCAAATATACTCCGGCAGGACTAATAGACATAAAAATACTTCTGTACTGCCCTGATACTGAATACAAGCATGTAACAGTCTAGATCTGCAGCAAACCTGTAAGATATCACAACTCTGCTTTCCATCAGGTCATCCATGGCCAAGGGCAGCTTTTTTTCTGTGTAAGGTATTATAAGACTTTATAATGCTTTAAGAACACTTGAGGCTAACTTTGTTGTGCCATGAGCTTTAATCCTGTGACAGAAACAGGTCCTGAAAATTCTGCATACTCCCACACATGACATATTCAAATAATGCCAAACAGAAGCAGTTTAATTCATATCTGAACCTCAAAAGAAAAAAGAATACAACCAAAATACAAAGACAAACTGAAACTGAAAACAGTATGTAAACTTAGTTACATGTAACTATGATCTATTTTTCATACACTCAGCAGCTCAGACATGTTGCAAAAATATTCAATAAATCCAATCCCAAAAAACACAATAGCAAAGTGGCACCTCTCCTGCTCAACAAAAATTAAACATTAAAAATATAACAGGAACAGCCAGGCTATTCCACTAGAACATAGCACAAAGGTGTTAATGCTACCACGTCCAATTATATTATGTTATCTGTAATTTTTGCCTGCTGACGACGTGCGTCTTTTCAGACCTGTGGCATGCCGTCAGACTGAGATCAAAGAATCGCGCCCATGAAACATGAGCTTCAACCAACCACCAGCACGCAGCTCACAGAACACACATTTTCACACCTGACATCTCTCTCACGGTCTATCAATGTTAACACGCTGCTGTGCCACACTGCATTATGCTTGAATTAGAGCTAAAATATAAATGCTGTACATTTTTTTAAAAAGCCGTGCTGTTGTAGCATGAAACAGATCTGTTCTTTTTCACACCGATTTTACACTTTACATAAATACTTACTAAATTGTAACATTATTAAAATAAGTGAATGAAGTGGCTGCTTTAAAAGAAAAGATATTATATATGTCATTTCATAGAGGCAAAAGTGGGACACTCAACTGTTGCCTCTCTAAACACCTTCATTGCATAACAATGTTGCTGATTTTTTTCCTGAATATTCTTCTCTCAACAGTCATTAACAACAAAGAGACAACGATGGAATCCATTCTTCAAACACTCCATGCAACCAATCAGAAAAAAGTGAAACACAAATTATATTCTGCACATTTGTTGTAAATGTTAACACTCACTGGCTTGCATCAGCTGACCCTGACGGCCAAACACCTGGGAGAAAGGGCTTCGACTGCAGGTGAGCGTCTCCTCCATGGCTGAGCTCCTTCAGGAGGGACGGGTCCTTCGTCGTTGGAGAGAAAAAGTGCACTGAGGGTCAGCCTCTGAGTGCAGAGAGAGGGTCAGCTTTTACACCGGAACAATCCTGCACTCTCGCTCTCTCAGCTGACTGCTGATTTGCCTTTGAAGCCTCTTCACGACCTCTCCTACGCCTTTCCCAGAGCTGTCTTTTGCCTTTTACAGTTGCCTCTCAGCTGACTGCAGATCAGTCCTGCGTCTGGCTGCCTCAGAGAAGCTGCTGCTCTTCAACTGATGGGAGATCTGTGTGTTGAGATTGCTCTCAGCCCGCTCATTAGTGCTCCAGTGTGGCGCTGCTTCAGATGGAGAGCGCAGCATGAACAAAGCAAGAGAGAGGGAGAGAGCAATGAGAAGGAGAAGCCTGCTGCAGAGAAAAGACAGACTCTCCCCCCTGACGAAAGTGAGAACAGAGATGATGGTGTATGTATGTGTGTGTGAATTAACCAGTTCCAACATTACACCCTAGCTGCAGTTACTTGTAGTTTATTTCTAAATATCTCTGTTTTTAGTCCAATTCGACTCCTTGCATAAATGCAGGTATGGACTGAATGAACAATAGATAAACATGACTGCATCTGTCTTAGAAAGAGGACTAAAAAATGTTGATAACGCACCGCAAACTACTTTAATGCACACGTCGAGCATTGTTTACTACAAACCGAATTTGCCTTAGAATTATAAAGCTGAAGTTCTTTCTTTCTCTCTTTTTCTCCCCCTTACATCCCTTCTTGTATGGGGGATTATCTTCCAGAAATAGAAAAGCTTGCATCTCTCAGTGTCCCATTCAAACACAAAAAGTCAGGTGTCTGCAGGTTTTATGCTGCACTTTGCTTGTGCTGCAAATTCACAAGTCCTTCTCAGAGTAAAACACAGATTCTGAACAAAGAACTCAGTCATGGACACAAAAATCAGTTTCAAACTAAAGGGGCCAATGGATCATTAAAAATGGATCTGCATCCTTTATTAATGTCCTCGTTACCATGTCTGTTCTGCTCCCTCATGAACAGCACTGCAGAGGGGGAAAGTAGTAGTTCCAGCAAAAGTGCTTAATCCCTACATTATGATGGTTTTGTAGCTTCCACCTAGTGCTGATGGGAGGGGAAAGTTAGTGAGCTGCACTATCTCACAAACATGTCAATCATTGCTTTGAACAAGTCAGAGGCATTAGGTGAGCCTAGTGTTGAAATAGGAAATTGTTTACAGAATGTTTATTGAGATTAAGAATCTACTTTACCTCTTTCCCCACCCTGTCACAAATATAAATTATTTTCCAGCTGAATGCAACATGTTTGACCATTCTACTTCATCTTCAGCCCCATCTCATAATTACTGTGGTTTGTTTACATGTCAAAAATATCATTATAAAGACAGATAAACATTGACATGTTAACCTTTTACGTTACAGCAATATACTCAAAATAAATCATTGCATGTACATATCAGAGTAAAAAGCATATGATTATTTCAAGGTTTTATTCCAGTCATTTAGTTAAAGATGTCAATGTCACATAAGTTTGAACATAGACTGTAGTGCAAGTTAGCCACTGTGCAATGAAAATGCAAGCTGATACTCAGTCTGAAATTACTCTAATAAGGGACAAAGAAAAATCTTGATCTGGACACATGTTGATAGAGCTTTGAAAACATATTGTTTTAAAACCTTTTCAGTGAATGTGACCATTTCAAATAATGAAAATGTCCACATTTTTAACCCATCCATCCATTTTCTGTACCGATTAATCCATGCAGGGTCGCGAGTGGGCTGGAGCCTATCCCAGCTATTATCAGGCAAAAGGCAGGGTACACCCTGGACAGGTCACCAGTCCATCACAGGGCCAACACAGAGAGACAGACAACCATTCACGCACACACTAGGGAGAATTTAGAGTAACCAATCATGCATGTTTTTGGACAGTGGGAGGACTTTGGAGTACCCGGTAAGAACCCACGCATACACAGGGAGAACATGCAAACTCCACACAGAAAGACCACTGTTTCAAACCCCTCCCAAGCCTGAACCAGCAACCCCCTCTGGCTCAAGCTCCGCCTGGGGCTTGAACCAATGACCTTCTTGCTGTGAGGCTGCGGTGCTAACCACCACACCACTGTGCAGCCCATTTTTAACCCAAAAAACTAGTAATTGTCCTTTTATAACAATTTATGTTCACACTATGGCCCAGCACAAATCTCAGTACACTTTGCATTTCTCACTATTGAGGTCCTCGTCGACCACTGTAATTTAAAGGAGCAGTTGCTAAGATGTAGTAAAACCTAGCAACGAAATTCAAAATTGCCCCCCCGCTGGATACCACCTTCCCCTTCAAATATGCAAGCAAAAACTGAGGTGGCTGCAAAGGAAAAAGAAAGATCCAATAGCATCCTCCAGGGCCAGTGTTTGCTTTGTGCCTTTAGGGCAGGGATCCTAAATCCTGGTCCTCCAGGGCCGGTGTCCTGCAGGTTTTTGTTGTGTCCCTGCTGCAACACACCTGACTCACACTCAGACAAGCTCTGCTCAAGTCTGCTAATTACCCACTGATTTGAGTCAGGTGTGTTTCAGCAGGGACACTTTAAAAACCTGCACGCACACTGGCCCTTGAGGAACAGGATTGAGCATCCCTGCTTTAGGGCAACAGTGGAAAAAACATGGCAGTGCAACATGGTGGAGTGCCATCTGTAGATGGAAACTACTCACTCTAAGAAATTCTATCATTTCTTATTATCACATAAATGTTATTATTTCTCAAATGTTACATATTTGAATAGTTCTGTTGAGTTTTAGGTGCTTAACTTATATAAGCAATAACACTGACATTAACAATGACATCATCATTTTAGCTGCAAAGTCAAACAGCTCAGCATCATGTGGGCACCCTTGGCTTTTAATCAAATGACAAGAATGAGCTTTTAACTAGGAAATTGTCAGATTACCAGGAAAAATATGTCAATCAAATATGTGAACATCACTGATCTTAAACTTAAGGTGGCATAAAATGAAGAGAAAAAAATATAACATTTTTACTCACAATAATAAGCATGACAATGAATCATCAACTACACTTTTCATGATGATCCCTTTCCTGAATGCACCAAAACGTGCTTTAATTAAACAAATCAACAGTGATGTTCTAATATTTGAAAAAAATCATGTCCCATAGAGGGTGGTGCCAGATGTGGTGTGACACAGCTCTCAACTGTCTTCACCGTGACAATGTCATCCTGTCAACTTCTGTCACAATTTCAACATTTCACCTACACATCCAAACTTAATCCTCTCTTCCAGATGACACACTGCAGCATTCAAACCCTGCCAGTCATTTTGGCTTTTGACACACCAGATACAACCAAGATCTCCAATCTATAAAAAAGACAAAAAAAGAAAAATCACAATCTCTCTTTTTTGCTTTAGTATTAAAATCGTTTAACACTCTTTTAATAAGGATGATGAAATTAACAAGAAAGAGATCAAAGGTTTTCTCCAAACACCTCCGGGATGGATGTTGTTGTTTTACTGTAGATCATCTCTGATCTTGTGTCCTCACATCTCATCATAACTTCCTGTGAGAATTCAACATGGCCCTGGGCTAAGATCCAGTGCTGCGTTCAGCATACAAATGCAGCATCGCTGTGTGAAGTTCTTGCTGAGCTTGTGAGCTCTGGGAGATACTACACCTCCAGGCGGTGGTTTGTCGCTGCAGGTACACTGGCACAGCTCCTGACTAAAAATCATTATCCAGGCATCAGATGGCTGATCCCTTATAGTCCCAGAAACTTTTGATTATTTTAGTAAAAGGACACCTAGAGTGTTTAATGTCTTTTAAAACACATCTGCAGTGAACTGTACAAAATGCAGCATCCTACAGGTTCTGCTTTTTTTTCTCAGCTCGATAACAAATCAGTGCTCTTGACTTCAACTGTTTATCTGCAGTGAAATCCATATGATTATGCTTTGAGCTTTGAACATGTAAGAAAAACAAAACAAAACAAAACAAACAAACAAACCCGTACTACTTGTGCTCATTTGTTATAAAACACTAAAAAGCTTCTGGAGAGTAAAAGTATGTGCTTCTCCAGAGGGGGAGAACAAGTCCACAAGCCTTTGGACAAAAAAACATAGTGAATTAAACCAGCTTGCCTCAACTACTGCTGCTAGTGCATCTGCATTGTATTACAGTGCCCTCTACAAACCGTGACACAAGGGGATGGGGAAAATTAAAGTTACATGTCTCACACTTTCAGGGCTTTCTCATATTACCGAAGAGTCATAAAAAATAAATATTTCCCATGGACTCCAATTTTTGTAATAAAATGCATAGCTGCCAAATTCCAATTAAATCCATACCCACTGTGCTGCATGTTGATGAACAATTACGTGAATGAATACGCTGATGAACAATTTTGTTTTGTTAATGATTTGATTGAGAGTGTACAGACGCAGGACAGCAATAGGACCTTGCTTCTACACGCAGGAATAGCTGCTGCCTCTCTGTTGATGAGGATTAAATTGTCAGCCCTTATCAATGTTATATTCAAAATGAATAAAGTGGACTATCTTGTTTCCCTCAAGCACAAAATTAAACTGGATTGTCAAACTACACAACCAAAACTTTACTCCAACACAGTAAAGATTAATGATGTCACCAGATTTCCGGTCGACAGTGTTTACCTTTACTTACGCTTAGAAGAGAATGGGATTTCACACTTTTATGATAAACTGATAGAGTTTAGATCAGTTTATAACATCTTTCAGAACATTTATTTCAGTGTCATTTTCATGCATGCATCTTTGCAGTTCTAAGATCTGTCAAACAGAAAAACTTCAAAACCCTCACACATCATTGCATGATTGGATTGGATGGACTGCTTTTTCCTCCTGAAGCCCTGGCACATATAAAACTTTAAAAAGAAAACTATGGAAAGTTATCAGCTTCACCTTCAAGACATTTTGCTTTTACTTGTTTAGCCAAGATTGAAATAAAAAGGTAGATTTGAATATGCTTATCCCTATATATGGAGTCAGTTCTATGATAAATACATGCAATTACTTATTTTGAGTATAGGCTACTGCTGGCAAAAAAAATGCATGGTGTTGAATTACTCTTTGATTTTTCTGGACATTAAAATGATGCAGTAAATAGTATAAATTAGCAGTATGGAATAATTTGCATTTCCAAGCACAGAACTTTGGCATCTATGCTAGCCAAACACATTTGCTTTCTCAAAGCTGAAAAAAGAATACGTATAGCAACAAAACAGATTACCATGCTGTCACTTTTAGCCATCAACTAATGACAGCAAATACTGCTAGCATGTACACAAAAAAATACAGATTCAAAAAATGTTCTTATATCATGGATAAATGTAAACTAAATGTAAACATACCTTTGCTTGTTTATATGATAAGTCCTCATAGCATCTTAAAGACAGTTCATGCATCCACCCAAAGGCCAGTTCCAGATAGCAGGTTTGACAGTGAAACAAAGCCAGAACTCTGAATTGATAGAAATTTGGGTTTCCTCATTCAGAAATCTGTTGCTCTGTGGGTTACAGCAGCTGTGGCTGTAACTGCCAGTCAGACCAAACGCAGTCTGACCAAAGATTACATTGCAACACAGGACTGGTGTGGCCAAAGACAGTGGTGGGTGGAATGGTGGTTCGCAGGGCTAGCAAGTGGTCAAAGATCTTTACTCTCCTTTTTTTTTTTTTTTTGACAAATACAACAGGACACATAAAAAAAAAGGCTACATCTGCACCTGCAACACTCCTACTAGCCTACCATTCATTTACTCATATTGTTTCTGATAAACCATTACTTTATTACTGCAACCAAATAATACATTTAATCCAATTAGTAACATATTTGTTTTCCCACTGCAAACATGATGTCCAGTTAGTAACTGGGGGATTTAAATAGAAGTAACTGATTTACTTTGTTGAATATCAGGTGTCAGAGCTATGCCTGGACATGAGTAGGAATTGACCATTTCCAACCAGAATAGGACGTTATGACCTGTTGAGACATCTTAGATTAGTTGATTGGAACTCTTCTCTGTCTTTGATGTTGTACAGCTCAGTTTACAGGACCAGTTTCAGGAAAGTAATGTGGCAGACTGATGACTGATGTTTATAAGGTTCCCCCATCTTTTATACTTAAAGTAATAAAAATAAAAACTTTCTTCTTTTTTGCTTCCATTGCACACTTCACTTTCATGTTCATAACGCTTATCTTGAAAGTCTGGGCTGGGCTGCTACTATACTAAGTTAGTTGAATATAAGTTAAAGTTGCCTGTACTGGCACACTTTCTATCAGCTGTTCAAGCAAATGTTCACATTTACTTTAAAAAAAATTGTCATTGATGGTACAGCTGCCCCCTTCCCCCAGACCCCTGCACAGTACTCAATTTAGCATTTTAAGTAAACATATGGATAAAACTTTACATCCTCAAACGTTGCCAAACAATGGTTAATGTTGAATGAGTGCCAAAAACTGGATCTTGGTTAATGTTAAATTAATTTTTGTTGACATTTCTGAGTTTCAAAGTCCACAAAATACAATGCAGACAAGAAGAGAAAAGTTATTTTAAAATGTTTTTGGAAAAAAACACAATGAAATAATACTTCAGCACAAAATATTTAGAAACTTGCCATATAAGTTTGAGTTAAATAAGGCAAAAGTCATGCTGCTGCAAGCTGCCGGTAGGCTTATTCCAAAGTAATTTCACACTGGATTCCACAGATCAGTTAAGGAACCAGTTTTTCTTTATATATA
>JBBBVU010000014.1:17791161-17801634 GCA_037177055.1 Atherinosoma microstoma | reverse complement strand
AAAGACATAAAATAGATCAACATTGCTACAGATAATTGTTGTACTTTCTAAATATTCTGCTACTGTTTAATCCTCAGTCATCTAAATTCTTATGTTTACTTTATTGTAAGATGAAAAATGTTTAACATCCACTCTGCTGTGTTTCCTGGAGAGCAATTCACAGGCTGGTGGCTTTTGTATATTCCTGCACAGAGATTTTGCAGCATCCACATTGCAGATGTTTTATCATAATAGTGTTGCAAAGGATTTTTTTTTTCCAAACAACAAAAAACAGAATTTTAGAGTTGAGAGGATGCAGTGGTACAACACACCACTTCTTTCTCTATTTAACCACTGTAGAGGTGAATGTAAGGAAAGTGTGCCACCACCTGGCCAATTTTGTACACTGCAAGCAAACACTACAAGACCTTCAACACAGTAGATAGCAGAAACAGCCTTTTTAATTTGACTAACTCATTATACACCTCCAATACAATAATCACCTTGATTTGTTTCCCAAAGAAAGCTTTATACATAACTTCAACATTCAGTTTTTATTTTGAACACCTGCTTGGAAAAATTTAGTGCAAATCATACAGAGAAATTGTTCAAAGACTGATAATGTGATTTTAAATTATTAATAATAAATATACATGAGTCAATTTACACCATGAAATGCTACAAGCACTTTTCACAGTTTAATAATACACTCTCAAACCATCCTGTACACCCAACAATTTGTGGTCTGAATTAAGAAAAATGACCACCAGTGGCTGAAAATGCAAAAATGTAGAAGTACCATTGCACACACGCTCAGATACAGACTCTTGTCAAGTTTAAATTGATAAATTTAACATTTTAATGGCGAAACAAATACTACCCTGTATAGCACTTCAATCTTCAAACTTTTAGCTTGTGAAAAGTTTAAACAAAACAGATGGTATGAGATTCATGATACTGTGCAACAAACATTTTTATATGCCACAATAAAATTATTACCTAATAGATTTACACATGTTGGATTTTATCAGAAACAATTTGCATGTTAAACTAAAAACCACCATTACAGAGGCTAAAGGCAAAGATGAAGTATTTCTATGTTACAGATGGAAATAGATTTTGATAGACACCTCTAATCACAGAATGGAGAAAACAACCACTAAACAATCATTTGACAAAAATTTGTGCAAAACAAAGCCTGAAGTAAACTAAACTGAAAAACTTTTAGGATATCAGATCACATACAGTGAAACCAAGCACTGAGCTTGGCTCCGTCAATGGTTTATCCAAGCTGTACAGCATATAAACATACAGTGGTACTTCTGTTTGGGATTGCAGTGCAAATGCATCAAATCTCAGGGTTTCCCGAATGCAATTGATTTATTTGTGGTGGCCCGTAAGCCCCAGAATTGAGAATGTTTGACTGGGAAAGATGAGGAAAGGTATGTTATAATGCATTTTCACATCATCAAATATTAGAAAAGACTAATTTCCAAATACATTTCAGGGGTGTTTATTCCATTTGGTTCAAACACCAAAATAAATTATTCACCTTGAAAACACTGAAGTTAAAGTTAAAATTTTCAATGCCACATTTTGTCTCATCATATAACTTAGATGGTACACACAGAGCACTATTCTCAAAACTCTCATACAGGACATAAAATAGCAGCTGGCCCAAAAACATAATACACGTATCTCATTTGAAAATGTAACGTTAAATCTAGTCAATTTTACATTCATAACAATTATGAAAAACTGACTATTCTATTAGTAATAACTAATAAATCACAACATGCTTGACAGGACTATTGAAGGGCAGTCTGTGGCCAGTGTTAAGCTGCAGTGTGTCATTTTTCTTTGATTCTGAACTCTTGAGCTCAGAAACATTCACATTTAGATTTTCTCCAATCCTAAAAAAATTGAGATTACCTTCTATCAGAGCATGAGCATGTTCATGATTAAATTCAGTGTTTAAGGCCAAACTGCATCAACATAATCCATCTTAAATCAATGTGGCTGTTGTAGAAGCTTGAAGACAGCATGCAGTAAGAATTTAAACCAAAAAGGCCACAAACTACGAATAAGACAAAGTGCAAATGCATGCTGAAAATGATTGCCACCTCCCATCCTCTCTGAACAACTCAAGGAGGCAATGAGAACTCAGTTCCTCTACTTCCTCTTAATTTTGTAGCATGTAGCAGATTAACTTCAAGTGCAAGTCCAAGCCACTAACTGCAAGCTTACATGACAAAGAAAAAAACTCCCCAAAATCCCAAGCTACTAAAAAGCATTCAAACTCACTCACTCACTGCAGTATCCTTGTTCATCCATTTTATCTGTTCTGAATTTGGTTATTTTATTGTACTGTGTACTGCAGCATACAGGTTCACTGGGTTTACAGTGTCATGGATTTTTCTCCCTTTAGAAATAACTGAAACAGTCCCACACAGCAGAGTCCAGAAAAACAAGAAGAGAATGAGGATGGTAGGGATGATACATAGCCTTTAACATCAAGTTGTCATTTTTTATCCTTATTAAAAACTGAGTTTATTTCAGTCTTTCTTGGATATATATTATCTAACAAGTCTGCTGAAATTGCTTCCCAAAATAATTGACTGTTTCACCAGTATTACCTTCCAATTAAAACTGAACAAATAAACATCCCAAGATATTTCCTCTATGTCTGCAATTTTTCTTAAGTTTTTGTAAATCATAATATACATTTTTTATCATCTTTCTTTTAATTCAACTTTTAAGTACTTGCACAGTGATCTGAAATCACCCTCTGATTCGTCAAACTGAGGCGCTCTGCTCAGAGCGACTTGTGCCGGTTACATTTGCTTTTTCACAGCTCTGAAGGGGAGGCGCAACATCTTTCTGAGTTACACTCTGTTGAGGTTTCACAACAGTAATTTTAATGGGAACTCTTTTTAGGCTGTGCTGCACTCTGCTATACTGTCGCATGGAGGGGTTGAAGGTGCGAATGGGAATTTCAGTCAGAGTGGGTGCCTCTTGTTTGGGCTGTGTACCTTCTTTTATAATGATTTTACTTCTTTTGCTTGAGAAGATGGTTTGCACTGGTAGGATGGCGGGCCTTTTTGAAGAGCCAGATGTCTGGAGTCTTGTTTTATGCTGAGGTGATGCCTGCTGCCTTTCTTTTGTATGAGTAACCCCTCTATGCAAGTGACCATCATTTTCCTTTGCGACAGAGATTCCTCCATCTTTTCTTTTCTTCATTTCCTTGGGTTTCTTGGGGCAGACGGTCATGTGTTTGGTTCTACTGCGACGCATGGTGAACTCCCTGCAGCAGTGTGGGCAGACAAAGATTTCCTGCTTTTCATCCACTTGTGCAGGTGACACTTTATTTGAAGGGACTGATTTGTTTCTCTGCGGCATGACCCTTTGGACAAACCTTTTCTTCCTTTTGTTCAGTATTTTCAACTTTACTGGAGCCTCTTGGCCAGGTTTGGACCCGTTTGCCTGACTGACTCTGACTGAAGCATTTTGTCCATTGGTAGAATTAGTAGTAGAGAGTACTCTGTTTTGGGTTTTTGCAAAGTGGCGCAAAGGAATAGGATTTTTTCTTGGTGTGTATCGCCTTTTATCACTGGCATTCGCACATGCCAAGATGTGCTTGTGGAGTTCTGGCATGTTATCAAAGCTTTTTCCACATTTGGTACACCGAATAGCTGTACTAAATGTTTGTGGGATGTTGTGGGTGGTAAAGTTTGTGGCTGAAGCACCTAAACCAGCAGGTGATCTGTTATGGTAGGGAAAAGGAGGCGGCTTAAAACTGGGATAATGTTGATTAATGCCAAGACGAACATCAGGCCCTTTGATTTTGCCACCATCGGAGGCCATGATTTTAATTGTTGTAAAAAGTTCTTCGGCAGCCACATCAACTTCAGATTCTTCCTTTTTCACCAATTTCTTGGGTTCCTCTAAGGATTCAGGAGCTGAGGGATCTGTGCTGACTTTAGTTGAGTTGTTGTAGTTCTGAGGTCTTAGTTTTCCCTTTTCGTCCTCTGTGTATGTACACTGCTGACCAGGATGCAATTCTTCTTGATGCTGCTTCAGATTGCAAAGGTAGACAAATTCTTTTGTACATGCACTGCAAACATAAGTCTTTCCGACGCCGTGAAGGCTTGATCGATGGTCGAGCAAAGCGGAGGGTTTGCCGAAGAGTTGCACGCAGAATTCACATTTGTAGGGCCATTCATCAGCGTGATTGCCTACATGATGGCCAAGTTCCTTCATTGAATGGAAAAGCTTATCACACACATTGCAGATGAAATTCTTGGTGAATGTTTGCGGTTTTTCATCAGTTGCTGAATTACTTGAGACCTCTTCTTCTTTGGCTTTCTCAGGTGGTAGAGCAGGGGTTACAGAACTGTTAGCAGGACTTTCTTCTTTTGTGGGTGGTGGGTCTGTACAAACAGACTCTGGGTAAGGATTTGAGTCACTCACAGGAGAACAATCAGATGTCACTGTGGTGTCAGTGGACAGAGTTACAGATTCCGCAATGGAGGACAAAAGAATAGTAGGATCCACAGTTTGAGGATTGGACACTGACACGTGTTGCTGTTCTATGTTATTAACAACCATCTGGGTGGGTGCTGGAGGCTCAGCAGCGTTCTCTTGTAAGGTAACTGCAGCAGGAACAACACCCCCTGGGGCTTCAAGAGCTATTGTACACTCTATTAACACAGCGTTACTGGCAATATTGTACGAGTTGAGTAGGGAATCATTTAAAGTTACAGTAGGTGTGAATGGCACTTCTGAAACAGCAGTGGATTCAACCAGAGGTGGATTGAGTGCAATCTGATCAGTGAGAAACACGTGGCCAGGTAGATTCAGAGGCGGCTCAAGGGGCTGGGAGAGTGAGACAATATTTGCAGAATTTGTACGGCCAAATGTTAAATCACATTCAGAAGAACTTAATGTATTTTCTGTACAGATTACCAAGGGCTCGGGAGATATATTTGGGGCCAGTACTTGGATTGGTTGGCTTGAGTGGTTGGAAATAGGCGGTGGTGATGTTAAAACTGTAATTAATGACGGTGTAGTAGGAAGCACAGTGTGCGCAACTGGGGAAGTAAATGCTATAGAGCATGGTGAAGCTGGCTCCAAGGAAACAGGAGTAATGGAGGTGCGTGATGGAGTCAGAGAACTTGGGGGTAGGGCAAGTCCATAAACAAGCCCCTCTGCAACAGGCTCTGCTGGGGTCACAATGTCTGAACCTGTGACAATGGCAAAGTCTGTAACTACAGGAGTGTCAGGATTCCCTAGGCTTATATTTTGTTCTCCAACTTTCATTAAGCATTTTTCAGATACTAAATTCAGTGCCGGCTCAGATTCACCTGTGTTCTTTTTTTGCAAACTCAAATCCAGCACAGCATCAGCTGATGCCACATCCTCATTTCTTTTCACTGTATTAGAAAGATCCAAAGGCTGCTGGTTACAGGAATTACCACCAGTCACAGGAGGCCAGCTTTCTGGCAAAACAGGTTTCACTGCTGGCTCCACATCGTTGTTATCATTAACGGTTTGTCGCACAGGTGAGTTATGCTGGGACTCAATATGTTCTGGACTTCCATCACTAAAATCTCCACCATCCGACATGTTTGTTTCATCATTTAATGATGCATTTTGCTGTGGAGAGCTTGTCGGAGAGCCGGTTCTTCTTTTGAACCTTCCTGTTCCAGAAGAAAGGACGGAGACTGAGACAGGTGAAGGTGGCTTCTGACCATCTGTGATGAGGGCAAGGGTAGGTTTGAGACCATCCTGCTTCTCCAGGAGCTGCTTCAGCTTTGGAGACAGAAACACAGTTCTTTCCTTCTGCACAACTGTAGACTCTGTATTGTGAGGGAATAGATTCTCTATTAAAGAAGAAACAAGTGATGAGGAGGATGAAGACACAACCACCTCAGACTCCAGTTCAGTTTTAATTTGTGGCAAGAGAGGTGGTGTTGCAGTTCTTCTCTTGGCATGCTGTTGACCAGGTATTTCTGTATCTGTGTTTAAAATGTGGCTGATCTGGGCAGGGTCAACAATCAGGGCATCGAGTCCAATTAAAGTCGAAGACTCAGAGTGAATTTCAGCTACTTCACAGTTACTGACTGTACTTGTTGACACAATCTTTCCATCGATGTAAAAGCTGAGATTCTCTGAAATATTGCTAGAGATGTCTAGCATGTATTGCTCTGCGTGTTCCCCTTCATTTTCCAGACCACCTGTGGGTGCTGTATTCTTACCGAACTGTGTTTGAAGCTGAGATGATTTACTGACTGAATTCTGAGGAATTTCCTCTTCAGGCAACTTTGTTTTTTCCTCATGTATGTTTTGTCGGTGGTTCTCATCCACCTTGAGCTCATGGTGTTGCTTGTTTGTATTTGTTGTGAATATCTGTTCAGAGTACTTGTGAGCGTCATGATCCCACGATCCTCCTGGCTCGTGAGGCTGAGCTGTGTGTTCTCCACTTGACAAAATGGAAGTATTTGAGCTGGTGGAGTTTGAAGTATGAAGCTCCATGACTGAACCAACTGACTTCATTGGCTTTATCTTCTCATGCTGCATCTGACTTCTATTTGAAACAAAGCTGCGTGCCACATCGTTCCCACAAGCATGGATGTCCATGTGTTGATCCAAGCCTTGTCTGCTGGTAAACTGTCTCTTGCAGTGCTGGCAGAGAAGGCAGTCTCCCCGACTATTTTGGTTGGGGTGTTTGTGGGGGTCTGTGACATCAGAAGTCATGGGTGATTCCTCTTGATAGAGGCCTTTTTCCTCCTGTAGCTCCTCACTGTCTCCAAGTTCAGAGATGTAGAAGTGGGGAGAGTCCTCCATCTTCTGTCAGGGTTATATCCAGTTATCTGAAGGATATCTGTCACAAGGTATTCACAGCTGTCACACCTATTCAAAAGATAAAGAAAATACCAACATTTAGCAAAATAATAAGCAAAATAATAGCAAACGTTTTTTTTGTCCAAACAAATGTACCTTTAGTTGTACCAGACATTTAAAATGAACAAGAAAATGATAAAAACAAGGGTGGTCTAATAATTTTTCCCACAACAATAAACTATAAAATCTTGGTTACGACTGGGTTTGTTATCCTGTTTTGGTGTTTTCACATAAATACATTCTTATCTCCAAATTTCCTAAACCTTCTGACTGCCGTCAGCTACCTGTGTACATACAACTTTAGACGATAACAGTGAAACAAACTATGACGGCAACAATATCCCTTAAAAGGGCCTGCACTATGAAGCAGCTTCAACATATCCAAGATATCTGTTGGTGATCTGCCTTATCTCGCTAAGCAATAGAAGCAACCATTCACAATAAACATGCCTACACGATGGAAAACAGCACAGCTGCTGCAGCCAAAGCAGGAGGAAAAGCTGACAAAAAAGGGTGAATACATTAATTAATAATCTGACCAATATTACTGCCATGCCATAAAAGTACCAGTACATTTGATTATTTAAGATTCTGTATTTCATGAATGAATGCACTGCAGGTCTAGGTTTGAGGCACAGGAGAACATATTGGTCCTATTTTGATGTTTGCAACACCGGCTTTTTAAAATGCACCAAATAAAGAATAACCCTGAAAGTAATTCAACAGTCATTGGACTAACTGGAAATGCCTCAGTTCATTTTCAGTCACCTAGGCTCTAAAGTACTAAATAAATAAGGTTTTAGTTGTCCAGTGACTTTAGTCAGTTTCTGAAACATTTTACTGTATCGGATGGATATCAATATGTATGATTTGAGCCCCTGTCGTGATTTTGAGCACTGAAAAATTCAAGGAAATATTTTATTCAGTGATTATTTCTGTAAACAAAAACAGTTCCTGTTATTTCCAAATCTTTTAAAGTATGGGGAACAAGCTCCATGAGCATCCCCTTTTGCTGGCATTTAGGATCTTTCTCATTAAAAGTCAAACAGTGTAGTTAGTCTTTAACTCCAGTTAGAGTTAGTACACCCTAACTGTCTACACATTAATGTCTTTTTGTTTTTGTTAGGAAACTGTGCTTTTACCTGTATTGACTTCTGATCTCAAAACCAGGCTAGATTTCAAGCATAGTTACCATGGTGACACCCCTCAGAAAAAGCAAAATAGCTATGATACTGAAAAGTTCAGAGCTGAACTTTAAGTCACCTCACTAAGCCACTAATTTTGCTTTGTACTACAGGCCCTGGTGGGGAGCAAAGTAGGAGAAGTGATTTCTCTTTAACTGATGAAAAAGTTAAATAAAATGTATTTCTACTTTTAGATGAGCATTAGATGCATTGATACATTACCTGATTAAAGTCTGGTGTAAACAAGTAAAATGATCCCATTATTGTACTTTATATTACTGGTTTGTGTTTTAATAATCACAAGTGTGTATATCAAGTATAAAGTGAGATGTATAGCCAAATTTTCTTTGTGCTCTAAATAAATACTGTATATCACATAAGATTATTGCCATTGCAAGTGTCATAAACAGCATACTGGTGTGCAAGTAAACCAAAGCATATAACATGTCCATGATCTCATCAACACATCATATTATAATGATATTGTAAAAACAGATTATTCCCCATCAATTTGAAATAATTTATATCTTATATATTTCATGAGAAAACTGTCAATCAGCATTTGATCAAAATAATATCTAGATTAGCCGACCATTTTAATTGTCAGTAGAGATAATACAGTAGGTTATTGGGCAGACAAAAGGACAGGCTTTTCTTGCTGTTAGAAAATGAAGAGAGAAAAGCTTTCATTAAAACCAGTTCTTCAAAATAAGACGAGAGTACAGAATCATAAGAAGCACAGCATGATCAGAGTGAACCATCTCCTTGTCTACTGGGTTTTTTTCTTTGTTTTTTTTTGTTTTTTAATCTTATGTATTCAAATTGGTCTCAAGGATATCAAGTTTGCAATATGAAGTACATCAGAGATGACAGCCCATCACTTTGCACAATATTTAATTTTGCATATAGACAGACTTTTGTTAGTAAATACTAGATGTCTACATACATTCCTAAAGTACTGCTAATCTGTCCCCACGATTACCATTTCTAGCCATGATTGCCATACACCTCCTACTCAGCTGATTAAACTAAAGCCACATATATAAAAGGAAAAATGCTTTCTTTCAGCTTTTGTTATAAACTTAAAAACAAGTGAAGATATGACTAAATTGGTGTATTTTTACATTAATCATGCGCTGATAATTCAAAATGGCAGGCCTGTCGTGCTAGTCGTAGCTTACCGAATGAATACGTACTTATTTTTCCAACATGGATCTAATTTACATGTTGATGCATTTGTAGTTTTGACACTTCGCCCCACATGTATTTTTATTCCATATTATAATTATTTTGAAAACCACCATTTTAAAGCGCATGTAAACAAGTAAGGAAAAATAAAATGACGATTTTTTTTTATTTTACTTTATTAAGCATACGTTTATAAACGTCACCTCTGTCATTTTAGGACAATTCTTTGGTGCATTATCAATACATTATGATAAAAGTGAAATCAGCATAGTAGCAAAATCAGCACCAATCAAGGGCCTTTAGCACATAATTATTTGTGCAATTCCTTAATATACGGTCTTAAGTTATATTCATGTGCGCAATCACAAGCTTATTTAACATCCATTTTTAACATTGTGAATTAATAACTGATTTTTTTGTTTAGACAAACTTATAAAACCGGATTAGCTACGAGGTGCGTTCACGCGCATCTGCTTTCACCTGGTTTGGTGACGCTCCCCCGTCCTTGCTCCATTGCTAACTGTTCACCAAACACGTCGTCACATTACTCTTGGCTACGGAGATAGCTAGCTCGTCTACTTTAAGGTCAACTGCTTCACCCTACGAAAGCGTTTAATTATCACCCAGTTTTTAAAGAAACGCGAACAATTAATATACATTTCGTTCCGAAGGTCATGTGACAAGGCTCTATACATTAAGTAAAAGAAAAAGTCAGCTGTTTAGGTACTAACAATCTACTGCTAGCTACAATGCTATCTGGGAAGATCCGGCTACATTTAAAATAGATGTTCGACGCAACAGTCACGTGTACTGCCTGTCAAACGAAAACTGCACTTACACACTCCACGCATACTTGTGCTTGCTTGCTTCCAAATTTCTGTAGAAAGGTTTGAAACGGTCTTCTTGAAATGCTTGTAGACAGCTGTCTTTTCTTCCTCTTTAGTGTACCAACAAAATTCTGGCATTCTGATTGGTCAGAGAATGGTGTTGTCAAAATTGAACCAATCAGCAGCAAGTTTGTTGGACCCATTTAAAAAAAGAAGAAGTAGAAAACTCAAAACGACCTGCCTTTTTTTTTTTTTTTTTTTTTTGACAATAGAAAATAATAATACGACCGAATATCCTTTACTGGTTATAGTATATTGTTTTATTATTATTATTTACAAAAGTTTACATTTCACTTGCTAAAAGATATATGACTGTTTCCTTTTACAAAGAA
>JBBBVU010000014.1:17773749-17791061 GCA_037177055.1 Atherinosoma microstoma | reverse complement strand
GAAAACTGCACTTACACACTCCACGCATACTTGTGCTTGCTTGCTTCCAAATTTCTGTAGAAAGGTTTGAAACGGTCCTCTTGAAATGCTTGTAGACAGCTGTCTTTTCTTCCTCTTTAGTGTACCAACAAAATTCTGGCATTCTGATTGGTCAAAGAATGGTGTTGTCAAAATTGAACCAATCAGCAGCAAGTTTGTTGGACCCATTTAAAAAAAAGAAGAAGTAGAAAACTCAAAACGACCTGTCTTTTTTTTTTTTTTTTTTTTTGACAATAGAAAATAATAATACGACCGAATATCCTTTACTGGTTATAGTATGTTGTTTTATTATTATTATTTACAAAAGTTTACATTTCACTTGCTAAAAGATATATGACTGTTTCCTTTTACAAAGAACATTATTAACCTAAATGACTTAGATGCAAATATCTGGAGAAAAAAAAATCATTTGAACTGTATAACAACGAATTATAAAACGCTGCAGGGTGTGTAAAATTAAACATATAAAACTAATTGAAATTTTGTTTGACAGTTTTTAAAACTTTTATTAACACCAAAGTCTTAAAAGTTTTCTTGTTCAAAACAGTACACAAATAGCACAATATCAACACCAGAATACAAAAATGAATGGACAGAATACAAGAAGATTGATTTGATTTCCCTAGTAATCATGTAAATATCTACTTTAAAGATATGTTTGCATAATAGATTGTAACAGTGGAGAACAGTATCTTCATGCAAGCTGTTTTTTTTTATATTTGAAATGAGGAATTTAATCAAACTTTCTCTCCTGAGATTTCTTAAGTTTGCATTATAAAGAGATTGATCTGGGAAGTTAAACGTCTATTTGAAACATATTTTTCTTGACTTATACGATCAGAGAAATCCTAATTTAAATGACTGTGAATAGTATGAAGCATTGTTGCTGAGAAGTTATGAATTTGGAGACATATGTTTTATAGCCTTTTTATTTATTCATCTATTTATTTATTTAGGAAACATTTATACCCATATTATGAATTTATCCATGTAGATCTCCTCCAACAGTTACTACATGTCAGATAAGGGTTGTATTCACATCACCCCATCATTTCACATATCAGTATAGAATACAGATTCTTAGAAGAAAAAAAAACATCCAAATGGAGACAAATTTTACTTGAAAGCAGTCATCCATCTTATTCTTTTTCATCCATCCATCGTTTATACCCGAGTATTCCACGGAGATCATCCAAATTATTGAGTCACAATGTAGTCTATGTAATTAATTCCAATCTATTTTTTTAAGATGCTTCAAAATTGATATAATTTCCATTCTGGCCATCAGAAGATTGTCTATGTTACATTGATTTCATACTGAAACTATTGATATAGTCTTATTCCATGCTAACGTCAGTAGTTTGGTTTAAAGAATATATATATTTTTAAAAAATAATTTAAGACTGTAAAGATGTTAAAGTGTGTAAATTGTATAGCAATTTTTTTTTTCAGTTCCAAATTCTGTGCACTAATGAGTCAAATCCTGTAGTTATCCCCAGGGAAATATTGTCCGGTACAGATCCTTCACAATTATTCAGTACATCTGTATATCTTAAAAATAAAAAACCTACACTTCATTTTAAATATTTCTATCCTTTGAATGATCAGTCTAAAATGTTCAGTTCGCTTAGGAAATATGCATAAAACAAATACCTTATAAATACCAAATATTTATCTCTTAACAATCTCAGTAATTGTATCATATTGATTTGACCTCTAGAGGGCACAATATTAAAAGGCAATGAAAGTAAAGCTATACCTTCAACCCCCTGTGGGTCCTACTGTAACTTTATAATATTTAAAGAATCAACACATGAGTAGTAACATTTCAGATGTAATCATATTAATCACAAAGATAATATCAATATTTTCAACCTTATATTTACTATGTGTTTGAGTGTATAATCAATTGTAACATTTTGAAAAGCAGCTTTAGTTTAAAAACAGACATTGTCAAGAAGAATTCTGTCAGCAACAATGTTATGAAACAATATCTCTGTATGCATACGCATTTATTTAATTTGATTTTATTACAGACCGTTAATTGCTGATTGGCAATTGCTAGTTAAGTATTTGGATTTTGATGTCACTGTTGGATAATAGTTGTTTCTCAAAACCTTTTAATTACCACTGTCATTTCTGTTTCACAGCTGTTCAGAAAACAGAAGCCACATTGTGAGGACGCGCTGACGATTAATGATGTGCACTAGTATGTGTTCTCTTCTCCTGACCAGTTCTCTGTTTCCCTCAACAATTGTCAATTGAATCACAAGACGCTGGCTCATATAAATCTCACACCTACACTGACAGAAAGCGCCCATCTGGCTTTGCAAGGCATTATTTCCAACCTGTAGGAGTTTATCGGACCCCACATGTATATCTGTGACATCGCGCAGCACATGGGTGGTGTTCTCATGGCACATGTATGGTATGTCTCCTGTTGTAATGTTGTATGTGGGCCGAGTGGGGTTTCACTGTGACACCACATGCCAGACCTCTGCGAGCCATAATGAAAGATCATAAATAACAAGCCTAACCCTCTCTATTCAGGCCCTTTCCTTTCTCTGTTTTGAAGAGACAAGCTCCTAAACTTTGCAGTTAAGTTGCTGATATAGTATGTTGTGTTTTAAGCACCCATTGCACTTTAGAAAGAAACTGTTGTGGTCATTTAATAGAGAATTCAGTGGCAAGTTTACTTGTGTTTATTTATGGCAAATCATAGAGAGTCACTCTGGACATGTCCAGGGCTCCAACATGTCTTTCACAGCTGATTCCAATTGTAGCTGTGAAATTATAATGAGCAGCTTCAAATTGGCTTTGCTTGTCATACATGTGCCAAATCGCTGTATAAGCAGGTGCTGATCACTTGGAAGTCACTACAAATGCATAGTTAAGCAGTCAAATTTGTCAGAAAAAGAGTTGCTAAGACTGGAAGCAATTAGATAAATACAGCATGTGGCACTATCAGGAAGTGAAATGTCCCCTGCGGCATTATGTATGGATAATTAAATGTGTTTACAAATGAGGGATCTTGCACCATGCAAAAAACTCCAAGTTTTTTATCTTTGCATGCTTATTTGAAGTACACAGAGATAATTGGTGTTTAAAGCTGCAGTGACATGTCACGTTTATGCATTCTCTCCCGTGTGACTTCTGAGAAGTTAATCATGGAAGAAACATCATCTGCCTGGGACCACATTGGCAACTTGTCCTATTGCTAAGTTTAAGATCATCATGTACACTATATGATACTGCATGTGAGCTTGAAATTGGAAACAAAATTCCTAAGCTTTGAGCGAGAGATAGTCATAAAGGTGCAAAAAGCTCAGTGTGACTTTTTTAAAACTTAACAGCTACCTGCAGAGATGAATTATTGTTCTCAGCGGTAGATTTGACAAACAGAGTATGTTGGATATGTATACTGTGAAAAAAAATTATCATTGTTTGCAATATTGTCAACCTTTACAGGACAGAATGTTTCTACACACCTATGTTATGGTGTTTTCACATGTAAGTGTGTGTTTCCATGTGGATATTTATTTCTGCAGGTAAGTTATGAATGTATGTACACCATGTTAGATTAAGTTCAGAAGGACACTGTTGAAGATAAACTCTGCAATAAGAAATAAGATATTGAATGTATGCAAAAAAAATCCTTTATTCTTAATGTGCAAATAGGCCTTGGTTGTTATTAAAATACTTGAGGACAACAATAAATTCAAACAGGAAGCTGAGTAATTGTGAAATAGTGTATCCCAGATGCTTGTTAGCATATCCTGTGGCAGTGGGCGCCGGTTCGTGCCAATGACTCTGTGTACAATGAAACATTCACCATCCACATGAACATATAGAACAAGACAGACAAAGAGGGAAAGAGGGAGAGGTGGTCCACAACGTGTCCGTATATCAGACAGATCACTGAGCAGGACTTTGGTATGAAACAATAAGGGTCTCTATAGAAGATGTGTGCCACACAGCAGACAATGACTTGACTGTAATCTGACAAGATGTTATGTCACTTGGACCAAATAGAAATTTACTGCTTTGTATTGCAGACGCCAGATGTGCAGGGAAGAATATGTAAATGTGAACATGTAGGAACACAAGCACAAACTGTACAGTGAAAAAATGATGCTGCACATGAGCACGCACAACTGTGGCCCAGTTCTTCCAACAGCACATGCACACACCACATTCACATGCTAACAATCCCCCTAAAGTCCAGTAAACACAAATACTGCCTCCAAAATGCCACTACTCACTTTTTGAGCACACACATTCAGAGATCACCTGATAATACACACAAAAACTGTGTCTCCACCTCCCTGGTGCAACACACAACCAGATTCATTTAATCCCTGCGACATGCATACTTTGTCTGACCACGAACACACCATCTATGCTTGTCACCCAACCCTGTGCACCCTCCCACACTTCTCCACCCCGCGTCCACCCTTGGACCCAGCTGTCTGTGGCACTCAAAAGCTACTGGGCTGACAATTTCTTGATGACATCACAACCTCCTGAAGGGTATCTATGTACGTGGGGTGGACCCACACTGCTGTAAAGCTCCTGTCACTGCAGGATAGTGTTCATGTCAACTCTGGGAAATGAATACTGCAGTGTGAGAACAGAAGTTACACACATTGAAAAGTGCTGATTGTTTGAAGCATGTCATACTACATTTTATTGCTAATATATAAACAAATCCTTGGTTGTGGACAACACAACTGGTGGGGGGGGGTATTTTTGCAAAGGAACTGTCTTATGGGTGTGTTGTCCAACTGCTCCTTGATAAGATCATCTGTAGACTGTACAACAGTATAACAGTTGTGGGCCCAGCCCTGGTAAGGCCCTTCTGTGTGGCACTTGCATGTTCTCTGTGTGTTTTGTGTGTGTTTCACTCACATTCCCCAGCTTCATCCCACAGTAACAGACATGCAGGGATGGTGGACTGGCAGCTCTTTATTGCTGATGGGTGTGAATGTGTCAGCCTACATATGAATGCCTCAAACTCAGCGTGAGCAGCGACATGCCCTGATTAAAATAGCGACTCAGAGACTCAATGGATTTTTTCAACATTGTCAAACGAAGATTTGTTTGAACAGATAATCTGCTGATCTTGTTTTAAACAAAGGGAACATAGTAGATGATTTGTATCTTTATATGTTTTTGTCTTTTTGTTAACGAAACAATAGACATGATTGCATGGATCTACACTCAGCTGGTTTGGTCTAGTTCCTTCCAGGAAATGTTTAGTTAGGGTTAGGGCTAAAATTTGCCTGGAATATGTAGATGCTATTCTAGTCCTTGCACACTACATCTTGTTTATTAATGTTGGGTTTTTTGTTTGTGTTTTGTATTTGTATGGTAGCTCTAGTTCACGTCTGGTTTTCAGAAGGATTCTATAACCCATGCAGTGATTTTCATAACAGAAGTGTTGCATTGTTGTTAATGCAGTGCTGATAAGATAACTACCATTCAGTGTTGGTTTCAGGGTTCCTTGTGCACAGAGAAATAAACAGATTCGGAAAGCATCCTGTCTCAGAGTGATTTAAAAACGCTAATCTGGGCATTTGTTATTTCAATATTGAACTATTGCAATTCCTTATTTTTTGGCAATTCCCAAAATTCTCTTGGACACCAAAATACTGCAGCATGGATTCTGATGAGAATTAGCAGGCGAGATCACATCTCTTCAATTTAAGCTTCTCTTCATTGGCTCCTGGTTAAATCCAGAGTCAAACTTAAAATTTTTCTACTCGCACATGAAGATCCATTGTATTTGAAAATAAATCTCATAGTTTCATGTTTTCCCTACAGAGCACTTCTCTCTCATGTGATCTAGAAGTTTCTAAAAGTAGAATTTAGTTATCAGTCCCCTCTCTTATGGAACCAGCACTCAGTCTGTGTTCAGGAAGTAGTACCACAATACCTTTAAGCCTTTAAAACTTTCCTTGTTGATAAGGTTTATAGTTAGGGCTTGCTTGGGTAACTTTTAGCCAGGGTTCGAATTACATAAGGGCTTTTGGGGGAGCCTTATTTTCAACGGTGCAGCGTGACTTTGCAAGACACGCTGCACACGCATGCATATTAATACACGTGGCGCAGCAAAAAATTTGGTTACTGCCAAAAAAACCTTCTGCTACCACTACAGGATGCTTGTTTAATCAGAAAAGGGGCTGAGAGTTCATTAACATCGACAAAAAGAAGCAGATCAGGTGGTTGTCATGTATGCTTGCAGCATAAAACGAACAATGCTGGAGCGTGCATGATGCTGAAGGAAACAGAGCAGATCACCTGCGTTTAATTCGTTTAATTAAATTAAATAGATGATTAAACACAAAATGCTGACATATTAATGCTATTCTTTTACATAAAAAAACCCATCTTGAACCTTAAAGAAAAAATTTAATTTAACCTGAAAGTGGACTATTTTTAGGGCTCCCCCTTAGAGTATAAGCTGAATGTCTTCAGGTGCCTTAGCTGTAATTCAAACCCTGCTTTTAGCCATCTCATTCATTATGCTGTATAGGCTTATGAAGCTGGTCGACATATAATCCATAAAGCACCTCTCTGGACTCTTCTCTCTTATGTTTTTACTCTTAATGTGTAATATACGAGTCTGGTTCTGCTGGACGTTTTCTTTCTTTGACAATGGAGTTTTTCTTCTCCACTGTCACCGAGTGCCCCATGCATGCTTAGGAAGGTAGTTGAATTTAAAGCAACCCAATGAGTTCCTTATCAAAGCAATATCATAAGTAAAGTTGTGCTATATGAACAAAATGATTATCAACTGGAATAATGGGGATTACATAATAAATTTGGTTGAATTGGATTATAGTGGGACTGGATTGGACTGCATATTTAAAAGTTGCTTGAGATGACTTTGTTGTGAATTGGCGTTGTACAAATAAGGCTGAATGGAATTGAATTCAATATCCTTTCTTGATTTTATGCAATCTAGATTTGTTTATTATTTTCTTTTTCCGCCATTCTTTTGCAGACTTGTTGCTGTTTTTTGAGATCATTGTCCAACTGCATGACCTAATTTCTCCTAAGATTTAGCTTTTGGACAGATGGTGGGCAGCAACAATGTCTTTCCTCCTCTGCATTGTGTTAACAAGCCGCTAAATGCTCCAGACAAGCAAAATGCCAACAATGGTGCATTTATAGAGGTGATTACACATGCAGATGAGGAGTAATCCTGATGCATCCATTATCATTGTTGGGGACTTTAATAAAGCCAATTTCAAGCCTCTTCTTCCTCATCTGTTCAACACACTACATGTGTGACAAGAAGGGAAAATACACTGGACCACCTATTCACTAACATCAAGAATGCATACACGAGATTCCCTTTACCAACATTTGCAGCTCTGACCTTGTAACTGTCTTGCTGAAGCCTGCATAGAAACCAAGAGTAGAACCAGCAGCAGTGTAGGAAATCAGAGTGTGGCCACAGAAGGCCATCCCATCTTTACAGGGGAGCTTTGAATGCACTCAGTAGCATTTTTAAAGAAGATACACGCTTACAGGAATATTCAGTTGCTGTGTTGGCATTACAAATTAATATATTTAAAAAAAAAAAACATGTGTTGCACCAATAAACTTTGGCTAACGGAGCTTCAATGTTTGCTGAGGTCTTTGTGATACTACATTTAGATCTAAGGACACTAAAGTGTACAAAAAAGCAAGGAACACCCTTAAAGGACGAATCAGAAAGGCTAAAAGGGCATAAAGGAAAAAGCTGTCCTCTAAGTTTCCTGACATCAATGACACAAGGGAGGAATTCCAGGCAGCAGCAGGCTACAAGCCTATGATACAGACAAATGAATAATGACCCCTTACTTCAAGATAACCTCAAGACATTTTTCTCCCACTTTGAGGTTATAGGTAACAGAGCATCACAAAAGCAGGCATGACCTCCTAACCAAGCACTGGCACAGACAGCAAAGAGAAGGCATTCTCCACCATTAACCTTAAGAAGGCTGCTGGTCTAGATCATATATCCGGATGTGTGATTAAAGACTGTGCTGAGCAGCTGAATGACGTCTTCACTGACATACTTAATATTTCCTTCAGCCCAGCCAAAGCGCCCATCTGGTTAAAAACCACCGCTGGAGTGTCTCTGCCCAAAAAGCTAAATCCATCCTTCATGAACAACTACTGCCCAGCGTCGCTAACCTCCATAGCCATGACATTTTTGGAGCAGTTTATACATCAAATCATGTCTTTCAACTAATCTGGACTTGCTGGAGCTTCCTTACAGAGTGAACAGAGGATACCATCTCCAACCTGCTCCACCTTTCACTCACACACGTGGAGAACAAGAACTCTCATGCAGGGATCTTGTTAACTGATTTCATTTAGGAATTTCATTCAGTCTTACTACAACAGTTCATTGAAAAGCTTTTGCCTCTGGTGGGGATTAGGTATGTGCTGGTGGATCAAGGATTGATGGAGACACAGCAGGCAGTTTGAGTTGGCAGTATGACATCTTAGATGACCACAGTGAGCGCAGGTTCATCGTATCATCAGCGCCTTCATTTCCTCTACAGGCTGAAGAAGGTGGAGCTCTCCATCCCGGCTATGACTGTGTTTTACAGAGGCATCATCAACATTTTTTTTCACTTATTGTATCTTTTTCTGGTTTGGTAACACCACAACTGAATAAAGACGTATGCTCAACAGGAAACTGAGAAGTAATCAAAGTCTCACTGCTGCCACTGCAGGACAGATGCACATAATGCTGCTTGCATAAAACAGACGGTATCATAAAAGGCTCCACATCCCTTTCATGGCATGTTCTTACTCATGCAGTCAGGAAAAGGACACCAAAGCATCAGAATAAGAATTCACCGGGTGCTAAACGGCTTCTTTACCACAACAATTAGAATCCAAAGAATATAAAAATAAAGAATCAATCAATCTATAAGAGAGTTTAATTAGCTGTACCTCTGAATTTTTATAGAAGGAACAGGACTGTACTTTTTCATACACTTTTTCTGCATTTTAGTCTGTTTCTATTTACTATAAAAGACAGGTAATATGTAACTGAAATATGTTGTCTGCTGTTATTCATCTGAGGTTGTTTTAAAATTATTTTCAAACTCTGTATCCGCCAGATGTTTTTTTCAAAATCTTTTTATAAGAATTTGCTGATTTAGTCTCTTAAATGTGCACTTTATTTTGCACATGGTTGTAAATCATTGCATTTAACACAGCCTATTTAACTCTTCTTTTTATTTCAGCCATTAGTAAATAATGGGTAGCTGAATGGGTTCCTTTTATGAATTATGTTTTTATCTATTTCTTTACATCTTAAAACCATTGGATAAACAATAGATTAATTAATAAATTAATTAAAAGATTTTTTTTTAAATTATTAAACTTGACTGTTTTTGAATCCATGTTTCAGGACAGTCAGCTTCACATGCAAACAAGCCTAACAGAGTGAACCAGATGCTTGGTGTTCATACATTCTAAACTTTTTATCCCCTATTGTTATTCAATCTGTGGCCTTTTTTCTCTCAGCTGGGATGGATTTTTGCTGAGTAGGCATCAACAGCTTTTTAACCAAACAGCAATGAGTTTCCTTTTTGCAGAATATCATGAACAGTCTGCTCACAAGTCCATTTACTTGCGTTTGAACAGACTGAAATTTGCAATCCTCTGCTAAATCCACAAACGCTGGTCTGGTTAAAGTTAGAACAAAGGATGTTGCCATATCCATCTGTCTGCAGGGGCTGAGCAGACTCTTCCTTCCTTTCAGACTGTTTTGCAGTCACCTTGAGAGAAGTACAGCGAAAGAGATGGAAACTTTGTGCAGAAACTAACTTCATAACTTCACATAAGTAGGCAAATTTTAGAGATGACACAACCCTTTGTCTATGCAGTTGAAACCATGTGGTTTGAATCTCAGTAAATCACACACTTTGACTGCGTGTTTTAATGGCTGAGATATTTTGCTGCTGCTTGACGGTTGTAATAGTTTTTAAAAGTTGTTTTCATCTGCACAGCTAATGATTTAACTCTCTGTAAAAAAATATTTCTATGATGTGCATGTGTGTAAAAGCACATGATGGATGCTAGGCCCACCCAGGAAGTGACTCCACCCTGCAGCGATGTACAGAATTCCCCCTTGCTAAAGGAAAGAGAGCAAGCCACGGCCCATAGCCTCTCCATTTGCCCCTCTCAAAAGACTCCATTGTTCCCAGAAGTCTGAGGCAAGAGAGTGAGCTAAAGGCAGTTATGAAGCTCGGCGGTGGGGCAGAGGCTGGGGTGGTGGGTGTTGGGCCGCTGCCTAAAACCACACGGAGGAGAGGGAGGCAGACACAGAGCATCTCTGTGCGACTCGCAGCCTACTGTTGGAGCTTTGCCTCAGCTTAACAGGACAGTATGAAAAACTCCACAACATGACACAAAAAACACACCTAACTGTCAGGGGGCTCAACCGACTCTACGATCCTGGGCCATATGCTCCTCCATATTTGGTGCTGTTTGTCTCCTTGAAGAGAGATTTTTTTTTTCTGTTAAAAAAAAAAAAAAAAAACCTTCAGGCATTACTTGAACTGGCCAATCAGAGTGGGCAGCTGGACGCAGCCCCTGGCAACTTGTTAATAATGTTTGTGTGCTGCTCTTGGAAATAGAAAATAAGTGTCATGAGACCGTAACGGTCACAAGCGTATAAGAGGCAATACAGCACTGGTCAAGAATGAGATCACTTTTCTTTTTCTTTTTAAAAAAAAACTGTTTCCTGGGTAGCAATATAATCACATGGACAGGAAGAGACAAAGAAGATTTCTCGATAAACAATTTAGGGAAAGTAGTTTGTATTTTCATTTTCTTTTTATTGAAACAGTATGAACAAAAACACTGCAATTAAATAAAAGGTTTGAACGAATCAGATGGCACAAATGAAAGACCAGGAGGTAATATCATACGGCAAAGCAGTAGGGAGGGACCAAGCATGTCGTTGCAAACATTTGCAGTGTCTAAAGCCTACTCATTACACCACTCATTCAGTGCACATATTAAATAACTTTATAAAGCAAGCAGGGGTAAGCTGAGACTTCATTATTTGTACACCCATTTAGCACACTAAAAATTGCAAAAACAACAAAACACTGCGCTAAAATCAAGTGCAGCTATAAAATGTAATCTGGGGTTAAAGACTGGATGACTGTTCCGGTAACAATTTACAGAAGAACTAGGAATACATTGTCACGACAATGCTGTTATTATGTCTAACAACCACTGGCACTTTGAGAGCCAGAAGTTGTCCAAGTAGTTGTCTTTGGAATGGGTGGCAGTTACAAAAAGAACAGTCAAGTCACATTAATAATGCACTTCAAAAGTTACAAATCCTCCTAGCTAGCAAGAGAATACCAGGGACAGTGGCACAAACCCTTCTGCTAAATTTCACAGATATGTATTAGGTGTTTATATGTCAGTGTTAAGGTGGGCAGAATGTCACGTTACTATTGCAAATGAGGGTGCCTTTTCTTTTCTTATGGCCCCTCAGCACGCACAAGTGTAGCCGGAACAACTTCTGCACGCTGTGCTTCATACAGTTGGCCGACATGTCAGGTATTCTGGCAGCATGAGAAACTGTTTCATCTGGTGCTCGGGGGTGTTTAAGCCACAACAATAGCCTGTGGTTGCCTGTACATACTACAGAATCCCATAATATCAAATGCTAGCCTATGCAACTGCAACAAATGAAAAAGTCATCAGCTGTATACTATAGTGCCCTTGCATTGTATATACATACATCCTGTGGAATTTGTAACAGTATTTCCTGCTTCCTAACCCCAGCCTTCATGTGTGTATTTGAGCCTTTTATTTTGCTTTGTCAGTATTTTCCATTTATACACTCTTTTATTCAACTTCAACATTAAAATCAGTCATTTCATCACTTCAAAGGAGATAAACACCCACCCTCCAGATGTCAGATAATCTGCTTCTTCACTCTTAATTCAGCAAAATGCATTTGAAAAGCCCTAAAATTCCTTGCAACATCCTCCTTGCACCTTGTTTTGTTCTTTTCAAGGGAATAAGGGAAGACAGATCAGCAGCTCCTCTGGATCAGAGAGGTAGCAGGGGGTGTGAGGATGTTGGCTCATGTACCCCTCTTGTCTCACATACAATACAGTACATGCAGCAATGTATATACATTGACACACAAATCTCTCTCCACCTCTTTGTTTGGCATCAGTTCAGAGTCCTGGTTAGATGAGTTTAGTTCTGGTATCGCGCTTGTTTTAATGATCAAAATTGACGTCACAGTTCAGTAGTTCAGAATTTCCAGAACTTTGCTCGCTCCTGCTGCTTGGTCGACTTTTTCCTCAAGGGCTGTGGGAGAAAAACAGAGAAGCAGTCAGTTATCCTAAAAAATGAATATCTAATGGTTGTGTCCATTTAAAATGTGATTAATCGGAGTACTTTTTACTTGTCATTTAAAATAATTTCTCCCTTTCAGGGCATGTAGGGGTAAACAAAAAATGGGTGGTGGAAAAAAGATGGTTTTAAGGTTTAGTTGGTTGATTAAAGGTCTTGAACAATTCACAAGAAGGAGACAGTTTATGGTTTATACAAGCTTTAGTTCTGTTTTAGCTTTGCTTAACAACAAGATTCTAAGATGATATATAGTGTAATCTTTTTAATATGCCGGTAATAGTCTTTTAGTTCCTGAGATAAAAACAAACAGAAATTGCTGATTGTGGTTTGCAGCCGCACTTCCAACAAACACAAACTGTCTGTTTCTGGGATCAAATCAAGCTGTTAATATAAAACCACCCTACCTGATGAATGCTGACCATGTAGACTGATACTGAGTCAATAAACAAGGTAATTTGGGGGCCAAAGAGAGCCATTTGTCACCACGAATGCCCGATTTTCCTCCCAGAAGCATTAAATGTGTGTGTCAGTTAAAGGAGCAAGAACCACAAAGCTTTTTTGGGGGGGTGGGGGGGGGGGACGAACGACAACTGTAACACATCCATTTGAAAAAAAGTGGGCGAGGGGTTAAAACAATTAGCAGAAAGAATCAAATAGAGAAATTTACAGAAACCATAACGCTCTCTTTTTTGGTAGGTTTTTTGCTCTTGGCAGACCTGTGATAAAAAAAGAAACAATAATCATCATCATTATTAATCTCATAAGGGAGGGTGTGGTCTGTGGGAATACTGTGTGCTGGAAGGGAACTGTTTTTACTTTGTGATGAAATGTCTGTGTTTGGATGTGCTCAACACCCTGAGACCAATTATGGTCGTAATGCAGCACAGTTTGTGTTGGGCATCTAAAGTAATCTTATCACACAAAAAAAGTGGCATTACATAATTTTCAGTGTCATTCATCAGTGGATACTTCAGCATTAACAAAATGCATCATGTATATTGATTTATGATGTCTGTGCTCAACACTGATGTAACAATATTGCAGATGTAAGCACTTTGTGTATATAGCATTTATAAATGTATAGATGTAATCCATTTGGAGCGGTTAGATACTCACGAGTATTTTCCCATCCTTCTCACCACTGCAATCACCACGGCGATGACTATGATCACTGCCAACAGAGCGCCAATCACAATGCCGACTACCTGGCCAGAGCTCAGACCTTCTGTGTCTACTGTCTCCTCGGTTTCGTCCTCAGTGCCCACTGGATCAGCGGGTGCTGCAGTGTTGACAGCAGGAGCTTCAGTCTCTTCAGCTGGTGCTGCAGTGTCGACAGCAGGAGCTGCAGTCACCTCAGCAGGAGCCTCGGTCTCGACAGCAGGAGCTTCAGTCTCGACAGCAGGATCTTCGGTCTCGACAGCAGGAGCTTCGGTCTCGACAGCAGGATCTTCGGTCTCGACAGCAGGAGCTTCGGTCTCGGCAGCAGGAGCTTCAGTGAAAAAGACCTCTTCTGGTTCTGCAGGGACCTCGGTCTCAACTACAGGCTCTTCAGTAACGACGGAGGGGGCTTCTGTCTCTTCTGCAACTTCAGGGGCAGCTTCGGGTTCAGTTGGAGGAGGACCAGTAATAACTTCAGCAACATCTGGTACTGTAGCCTCAGGAGTTTCAGTGACAATAACTAACACTGGCTCAGCAGCATCAACTTCTTCTGGAAGTACTGTGGGACCTGGGGAGAGCAATAACAATGATCAGGACATCTTTAATGCTAATCTTTTCTCTCTCTCATCCTAAATAACCGAGACAAATTGTTTCCACCTGAGTTTTTTTGTTTGCATTTTTACTCCCCACTGTGGTTGTTGATATTCTTGCTGTCTGCACTTTTTAACATTGTGACAATTGTGAACTGAATTCTTTTATCTGGTTGTGGGAGCTACACAATTATAAAAAGGGGAAGTGAATTATGCTTCTACATTATAGTAGAAATCCATTAGAGCATGCCGTTCTATTGTTCTGCCTCTCGTTTGAATGGTGACATTAAGTACAATAGGTAAATAAAACTGACACAGAAGAGGTCTCTAGTTTGTGCAGATGGGTGCAAGGGAAGGGTTTCACACTTGCTTATGACAATCCTCCCATCATCAGAGCATAATTACCATGGCAGTATACACACCCCACCCATGACTTCACAAAATGTACATCCTCCCTCCATCCTCTCTTTAAGTTTGTGTCTTTGTGCACTGGAATGCCACATCCGCTGCCTCATTTCCTGTGGAGGGAGCTCATGTTTTAGTAGAAGTGGGGAAGGTTTGTTAACTCTAAGCCCCTTAATTAGTTCATCGGAAGGTGGGGCTGCAAGGACAACGCCTTTACATGTGAGAAAAAGGTCCAGTTTTTCATTAAAAAACGTATTCTTTCTCTATTTTAAAAAAAAAAGTGTAAAATGATTGTCATAAATCTAAAAACAAGGTTTTTCACAACACAGAAATGTATAGTGTTTGCAGTAAAACAGAAGCTCCCACTTCATCCCAACTGAATGAAGACATGCATTTATCCTTCTGTCTTTCACAAAGGTCTGCACCACGAACCGGCCTGGAAACAACCTAATAATTTCTCTCCAATAACCCTTGAGCCATTTTCCCATGTTCAACATCATTCCAGCCACATCTCAAAGTTTTGCCTGGACAGCACTTCTTCGAAATTAAGGGGGTAGACTTCAGCGTGGCACCAAAATTACAGTCTGCAATCAACTTTCCACTGACAAAACGTTGGTTTGAAATCACTTTTTCTCTACTCAAATCTGCTCATCCCTGAAAGCTTTCTTTCTGGTGAGAGCATGAAGGGAGTCTTCTAAACTTAGCGTCTGACATCATGTTCTCTCCATCTCCTTTTTATCCAGTTCCTTTAAATACTTGAAATAATACAGAATACTTTACAAGGCAAAAATAACTCTGAATGGCCTGCGTTCATTAGCAACAGGCAGGGTAAATATAACAAAACATTTGTTCCCGCTGTGGCCGACTATTGAAGGGGCTTTTCAGACTGTTTGTTTGGAACGTCTGTTAGCGATGATAAAACGGTCTGTGCTTCACAGAGTATGCCTGCATACTATGTGTAATCACCCCCTCAACCTCCACTAACAATTGTTTCATTATGTGTACAGTTCCCACAATTAGCTCGGAGTAGTATTTCCTTCCCACAGAGCTAACCCTCCTGGGTTAACACAGCTGCATTAGTGAGTAACAATGTTGCGGCTTACAACCCTTCTTCTTTCTTTTCCTTTTAATTTCCTTTTCCCCCTGTCTTCCTCTTCATGACCATGCCACTCCCCGAATGATGGGTTTGTTGCTGCTGAAACCTTTGAGAGGACTGAATCCCAAAGAAAAATCATTTGGGAACACTCAAGGGTTGAGAGAAGCTCTGAGGGACTGCTGTGATTCAAAACTGAGAATCTGGGGAGCTACCCCTTGACCCTCTGCAACATAACTTCCTTGTTAACATTTACTTAAAGCATGATGAGCGACTGCAGTGTGGATGTGAAGAGGATCATGCTGTATGTGTGTATCTACTGTATGTGTTAATCCTAAAGATGTACAAAGCAGGGTGAGTAGCCTACAACTGAACCTGGGTCAACCGTTTAAAGGACAAATTATATATGTGAGTTTTGTGCAACTGCACTCCTTGACCCTAATGCAAGCTGAGATGAGTTAAAACCCAGGGCACTGGACGGAAACTCTACGAAAATCATTTTATCACTGCGAAGCTAGAAGCGGTTTCAGATTCTTTTCTTTAATCCTAAACTTATTAACTCTTTCCATAAATGTTCTTTTGTCCTTCTTATTCCAAACTGTCAATGCCATTTCTTGCCATTTCAGTGTCATGCATATGAAACATCCTGAAGTGTTCCCGAATATCACTGAGTTCATATTGTCTGCATTTGAATGTGAATGTCGATGTGTATATGTAAACCTATTGATTTTGTACATCACAATTAATATTAACATTAAACAAAATGCTATTGAGATAAAAAAATAATAATAAAGTTCTTCAATAAACAGGCTGCAAAAGTAATTTTGATGCTAATGGAGCACAATTATTTATCACCTCAAATGACTTTGGTTTTGCAATTTCCCTTCAGAAGCATTGCGTGGTGCAGATGAACAGGAAGGGAAGAGTGAAGTAAAAGGCACTGAGTGAAAAGTGAGAGGTGGTAAAGAAATACAGCAAAAAGTAATGAGAGACATAGTGGCACCTCTGTGGGGCTTCACTCCTGCCTGACATAAATAAAACTTCTACAGAGAGTAAAGGAGTGAGGGAGGTGCACAACAATACACACTGTGAGACAGGAAAGGAGGGAGTAACAGCTTCTATCCTGCCACACGATCACAATCAGCTGCACCCGAGGGCCCCTGTTTATGTGTGCGTGCGTGTGCATGTGCTAATTCACAGTCCCATGTGGGAGGGAAAGGTGATGTGAGAGGAGTGTGAGTATGTCCACCTTTGGAGCTAAGGAATGTTTTCATGGCGCTGAAGGAGGGAAACGAGAGTGATACAGGCACCCTGCCCGTCTCACAGCACTAACACGAGCTGCCATATCACATACCCTCCCCCACTAAACCAGCAAGAGTCATCTCTAAAGATACTGGGCTATGCCATGTAATGCTCATGAGGGATTTCAAATAAGATGTGCCAGAAAGGAATATTCTCAGCCAGTCTTATCACAAACAGCACAATCTTCCACCCTCATACAGGAACTGATCTTTTTCTCCTCCTGGTTTAGATAACGAGGACATGCAGCAGGTTCCATCTGGACTCCATCACCAGGGGCAGGAACTGATAGAATAGAATAGAATAGAATAGAATAGAATAGAATA
>JBBBVU010000014.1:17754004-17773649 GCA_037177055.1 Atherinosoma microstoma | reverse complement strand
CAGGTTCCATCTGGACTCCATCACCAGGGGCAGGAACTGATAGAATAGAATAGAATAGAATAGAATAGAATAGAATAAAATAGAATAGAATAGAATAGAATAGAATAGAATAGAACTATATTGATCCCTTGGGCAGATGCCCTGAGGGAAATTAGATTTCCAGCAGCAGCATAGCACCTATGTACATTAGAGAAACAATAAATAGGTTATGTTGCATCATAACTCTGCTTTTCAATTTTCATCTTTTTGTTCTACCCAAATCTAAACTGCTGGTTAAAACAATCCGACTGACCTCCACAATTTTATCAAGCAAGCCTCTTAATGTATTTCTTATCTAGCTAACCTTCAACTCCCATGTCGTGAAACATCCACTCCGTTGCATAAGAGCTCCTTTAGGCAGCAGTCTTTTTGATTTTCTTGTATTTTCTCTCCCACCAAGTCTCTCCTCGCTGCGTATGTAGGTGCAACTGATATGAGACATTTGTGTTCGTATTCACAGAAAAGTCCCAAAGAAATCTTATGAGGCAGCCTGGAACCTTAGTCATGATGTAGTTTGTGGAGTTTGACTCATATCTGGGAGAATCTGCCCCGGTCTCAAGTGGTCAGAGCTGAAACAGCCTCAGCCTCCATTTCCTTAAACAGATGTTTCTTTCTGCAAGCGGAAATATTTGGAAGTATGACTCTGCTTTTTTTTTCCCCCTTTCCCCACCTTCTCAAAATGAGACGTGAGAGGAGCTTGTTCCTCATGTTCCCTCTTTACTGGCGTGTGTCTCATATTTGGAGTATGAGCGTAACATTTGAGTCATTTCTAAGAGCGAGCATGGACAAAGGGCATTGACCTCTTCCTTCAGCGGCCAGATGTGACGAGGATGTTATTGGTCCACTGAGGCAGACAAAACTCATTAAGAGGGAACTCAGGGTGTGGTGGGGGGCCAGCAGTGAGCAGGAGGAGGCTTTTACAGGATTCATGGGGTTTCCTGGTTAAATGAGCAGACGAGATGGAGCTAAAAAGTCACTTGCGAGGTTTGGATGATGCTTAAGTGACTCTCTTTGTTTCCTTTTTCATTTGTAAAGGGGAGTGAGCATTAAGAATTTTTCTGAATGTAAATACTGTACTTCCTTTCACAGAGTAACACAGAAATTATACAGGAACATCCATAAGTGAACATTTTTGTTTTTAAAACAGGCACATCACCTCTGTGCTCTCCAACTTCATTTCCAAGAGTTAGAGTCATCAGTTGGTAAGTTGGGGGAAGGGGGTCATATAAGCTGGAGAAAGGTGGTGGGCTGTTGAGTGAGTGAGTAAGAGAGAAAGAAGCTGGAGAGGTGGGATTTTAAGTGGTAGAGGTTGACACCCCACCAAAGATGGGTAAACGCCAAGGGGTGGCGCGCTGCGCAGTTTAACAACATACGGGAAAGGGTGGGGCGCCTCTTAAAGCTCTTCGTGTCTTTTGCTCCTCTCTCATCCATATGACCCTCTTAAATATAGAGCCTCTCACTATTAATACACACACGCAAGCCCTAACGGCCCTGCCCTACAGTTCCCTCTGGTCTCAACCCCCCCTCCTCCAAACTCAAACTCTCCAAACTCACTTCCCCTGGGCAAACAGAGCTGGTGAAGGCAAGGGAAGGAAGCAGAGGGAAAGAATGAGAGGGAAAACATTTATACAGGAAAAGAAACAGAAGATGGAGATGCTAAGTTAAGGGTAAAATGAGAGGAAGCTCAGGGTAGGTTTCGGATAAAAGTCCTTGGTGTACGTTACAGTTTACAGCCACCACACACCCCCTCCCTCCCTGCCTGCGTATGAGCACGGTGCTGGGAGGCTTCCAAAGGATATTCCTTTCTTCTCTTTAGCAGTGCCAAGAGTTTGCAGACACGAGGCAGCAGAGCTTCTGCTATTACATCATATTTTTCCCTCATGGCTGCAAATCAAACTTTTCCTCTTGTCTAGAGCTCAGAAGTTGGTACCAGCGTGAAAACAAGAGGGAAATATAAAACAAGGCAGGAAAGTCGATGTGATAAATAAGGATAGAGTTTGACTCTTACTCTTTGTTCAATTAACTCTTCCACCAAAATGTTTGCCTTTACCATCAGTGATTCTCAGCTCAGGCAGAACATGAGGGTTCAACTCAAGTCAGGAGTTACTTAGTGTACTTTTAAATACATTTTTCTAATTAAAAAAATGAAAAGAATAAAAAGTATTGCAACATTTTGACACAAAAAAAATCATATAAACTTAATAATGGAGTACATATCAAAACTGAACCTCTATTTGAATCCACCCTCCTGACTGTCATTGTTCAATCAGTAGGGATTAAAGCAGACAAAGAGTGGTGTGGTGAGGGCACATGGAGGCAGAGGGGACACAGTGTGCTAAAAGCAGGACAGTAATAAAGAGTACACTTACTTGCACTTGTGAAGGCACAGAACGGGCCAACCAGGGCCAACAGGAGCAGCAGCTGAACTTTCATTGTGGTGAAAACTCTTCTCCAATCTTCTCTCCTGTCAGAAGCTTTAGGGATTCCCTCAGGGCAAAGAGCGCGACACCAGAGACCTCAAACACGCTGCTGAACGCACTCCTGATACACACCGGAGGGAGAGGATGATGGACCCTCCAAAAAAAGGTCAAGAGTGAATATAAAGTCTTTGGAGGAAGTTTGGGAAAACAGTAGTCTAAGATACGCGGAACTTGTGGAGGTGAGGATGGACGGGCTGAAGAAAGAAAACGAATGGTGGAAGGATGTGGAGAGGACAAGAGAAAAGAGAGGAGCTCTAGCCACTTTGAGGAACTGTAGGAGAGGGAGGGAATGGCACACACCAAGAGAGAGAAAAGAGGGTGCGTTTGAGTGACTGAGTGTGAAGGAGGGGGGCTGGTACTGGTGGGCTGGGCGGTTTGGGGAGTGAGGGGCACGTTGGGTTGGGAGGCGGCTACTCTGCATAGGGGCAGCAAGGTGGTTTTAGCCATGTTCAAGACGCGCTCTCCTCTTGGAAGCCAGGCCGGCAAACCCTGCAATATCAACAGTGTGCAGACACTCACACTAACACACACTTGAAAACAGATAAGCAGATACGTTTTTGTTTTTTTTATCCAGACAAAACAGGAGGTTCAAACTATAGTTGGCCAGCTAAAGAGATTTCCCTTTAAATACTTGCTGAATGAATGGAAAGAGACGTAAACAGAGCTTTGGGTTGTCTCAAATAATCCTTTATCACAGATTTAAGAGGCAAATAAGTGCCTGGAGTAGAGCTTTACTTCATGTCCACATTCTTTAACAATACTTAACTGTTTAAAAAAGAAAACTGAATGAAACAAGCATCTGTAACACAGCTGCATTGATCCTCGAAGACATCAGTCTTGTTCTTTTAAAGGAAAGTGGCAGTGTGAATGGGACTGACAGATAGAGGGAAGAGTTTGCTGCTTTTTTAAAGTGAAAATGACTTGTAAATACAGTTAGAACGTCGTGTGACTTTCACACAAGCAAGCATGGGTGGTCTGCTGAGTTTGCATGCGATAGAAGACAAACAAACTGTTGCTTGGTGCTAGGCTGACACCTGTTGGACAACATGCTGCAAAGGGGCAAAATGGCACAAAGCCAAGGCAGAACCCCCCCCCCTCCAAAAAAACAAACAAAAAAAAAACATTTGAAAAGTTTTGCTTCACCAGATTTTAACTGTTCCTGAAAGAAGTGCAGCCTGTTGAATGCAGAACTGCGGTCTGTGCAGTACAGTGATTTTACAGAAAATCAAACATGCAAAACAGCTGATGAAATAAATGCAGCAGAGGCAAAGTTTGCGCTGTAAAAATGGTCCATGACATTTTAATAAACACTTAAACAGATTTTAACCGTTGAACCGCCATACACAGAATACTTATGACACATAAAATGCCAATGCCAGTTTCTTTTTTGAATCACTTATTTACAATATACTGAAGATATGTACATGATGCATCTCCTGAAAGACAAATAACAAAATACGTCTCCATTTGCAACTTTCCTCTTTATGAGTTTGTTTTGCAGGAGCAAATGGAGGAGTAACATACTGTTATTTACAAGGACGACAACACACAAACATAGAAGATATACATATGCTGGTCACTGTTATACAGCATTGGATGATAATAATGGATAATTTTCTTTTTTTCCTCTCCTCAGCAATGAGACCTTTATTTGAACACCTGAGAGCCTCCGACTCAAACAGCACCTCAAGGTACTATATTTTGCTCTGGGAAATATGGGGTCTTAAAGCATTGATACAAAGAGATTTGCTCGTTTCTTTTGTGTTTTTTTTAGCTGTATGAAGCGTACGCTAATGGAAATCAGAGACAACTATACACAATTATACACACAGACTAAAGTAACATCACAGTGAACAAAACTTAGTTAGGAAGTTTGTTTTTATTCCCTTGATTTTTTTCAACTGTCTTTTGAACAAAGGAAAAAAAAAAGTTCACGTTTTTTTTTCTTTTACGTCTTACATGAACTAGATCCGATCCAGCTTGTGCAAAAATTGCTCATCTTCACCCTAAAGGAGGCATCTTGAATCATGACCAACCTTCTCTGCCTGGTTAGAAATGATGCACTTTTCCCCAAAAAATGAATGTGAGAAACTGATGAAAATGATTTCTCATTGGTTTTAATGTTCACAAAGTCCAAGGCTGGCCTGCCTCTTGTTTCCATCAGGTTTGGAATTATTCAAGTCTTTTGTATGATTTAGCTTACATATCTGACAAATAAAGATTTTCAACTTTTCTTTTACAATCACTGGGATGCTCGCTGTTAGCCAACGGGATCTGGACGCTGACCGCATAGTTAGCCTTGCATACAGGTGTAAATGGCACGGATGTTAAGATGTATATCAACCTTCCACCCTGAGAACATGGCACCATGGAATGCTGCACACACAAGAGTTTAGAGATCTAATAAACAAAAAAATGTTCAGTGTGAGAGCAAAGATCAGGACAGACTGTAAATGAAGCAAGTTTGTGCCTGTTTTTAGCCAGCAGGTGGTGCTCAAGTAAATATGCTCTAATTATTCCTCTTCAAAGTCTAGTTAAAATCTACTGCAGCAAAAAAAATCTCAGAGTGAATAAAATTGTACAAGACAGAAAAGTTTAAATGTCTAGACAAGCTTGGTGAGTGTGAAAGAAGTCATCTATATGCAGGGACTTTGGAGTTTTCATTTCATTTCACACACAGGTGGTGGAACATTGCAGACAAAGGACACAAGCTGCAAAAGGAAATATATTTAAGAGAAAAGAAAAGAACAGTTTGACAACACGTTGTTGACTTGTAACCCTGTTGGCACGCAGGACAAATCCTTGTGTCTTTATTTTGGCTGCATCCCACACACCATGTCATCTCCACTTGAATACTGATTGTCTTTAGACTCATCAGCTGCTTGTATTAGAAAACAAAAAGGCCAGCTTGATTTTTTTTAAAAACAAAAAAACTTCCCATTTATTTTCTGTTAGATTGTCGTCTGTTTTTGTTTTTGTTTTGTTTTTTACACAGGTGAACGGAGCAGGTTGGCCACTTCCATACCTCACGCTTGTATCGTTTCCCACATCGTCTGTGTGGCTCCTTCTTGTGAAGTCCTTCGCTTCATTTCTCTATTTCCCCAATGGCTCAGTTTAGACGATGGAGTCCCAGTCAAAGTCATCCTGGATGTCGTCCGCTGCGAGCATGCGTCTCACTTGAAAGTGTCCTGGAGGCAGTGCATGCTGCTGCTGACTAAGCTGGCTGTGATGACCTGCACATAAAAGACGACAGGAGTGAGGCTTTACACCCCGCTTAGACATACATAAAAAGCTACTACACAATATTTAATTTGAAAGATTATCTGCTTTAGGACTTCATAAAAATCAAATGGACCTTACCGGGTCTTAAAATGAATCAATACAATTTCAGAGGCACAACACCATGACTATGTCATTATCTATTTGATAAAAGCTAAGCCAAAATCCAGAAGCAGTGTGTGAAAAACTAAATACACCCTCATTGTTTTTATGTGAATAAAATGCAGCCAGGTGCTGCTAATCAAATACACTTGATTTATAGAGTGAGCACTTCTCTAAAAGCATATGTTTTGGCAGTTGTCTGGTCTGAAGCATTCAAATGTGTGTTTACACAATACCAAGGAGGTAATACATTAGCAGTGATCTTCAATCTGGGAAAGCGGTTATATGGCCATTTACAAAAGCTCTGGAGTTCATCCTTCTGCAGTAAGAAAGATTATTTGCAAGTTGAAAACATTTAAGACAGTTGCCAATCTTCACATAAGTGGATGTCCCAGCAAGTTCACCCCAAGATTCCAAAAGTAACATCAGTTAGCAGGTTTAATGTTAACGTTTATGACGAGTAAGGATTGAGCTTTAACTAATGTCTACAAACCTCAATGAAGCTACTGCTGCTAATGTTACTTCTACAAACTGTTGACTGGTGGTGTGTTTGATTTGTCACACACTTCTCCTGCATTTTGGCACCATTTTTGTCCACAATATAATATATCATGGGTTGTTCACCGGAAGTTGCTTATCTGATTTTAATACCTGGTAAGGGTCAGATAAAAAAAAATGTCATTTTTATTTTTTTAGAAATTATACTCTGATATTTAAAACCTTAAAATAAAAAAAAAAGATGCATCTTTTTCAACAGGAATGTACATTTTGTAAGTACCCAAATATTTTGAGCTTATCTTGTTATAATACTTGACATACAGAAAAACACAAAAAAACACAGGAGGAAACAGAACGATTAAATTATTTAATCAATAAGTACTTTCCCCAAATCAAATTTTATATATTTAGAAGAATGTAATCGAGAACTTGTTTTTGAGGGGGCGTGCTATCAATTTCATGACTGTTGATACATCTATACCCGTGAAAAAGTTCTATAATGTTTTTGGTGGCTCTGCACTGGGGGAGTTTCACAGCATTACTTGAAAGGTATGAGACGTTTTCTTTTGTTTTGTTATATTTCTCTCGTGGGATCAAGCCAGTTTTGAAAAAGTGAACACCTTAATAAATCTTCTCAATACAAACAAAAGAAATAGTCACAGCTATGTAAAGAGATGTGTTATCCATGTTTAAGTCTCTTTTTGAAGTATTGTGAATAAAAATATTAACATATTTTTTACAAGGAAATATTTTATTCTTATTGTTATAATTTCCATTACAAAATCATAGTGGCCTATGTAAACATCATAATAAATAAAAATCTGCATTTCAAGTACCATCTCATCTAATGGTGTTCTTAGGAAAATTAGCTAGTATGGCTTCTTGTAGAAATTATGCATACTTGCCTGTCAGTGTCACCTTAGCTAAATAAAAGTTTGGACCCTTCCCAACTTCACAGTTGCATGATGTTTTCTTGACCACACAGCCTGTTGTAACCTCCCCACAGCATTTCAACAGGATTTAAGTTTTTACATGACTGTTATTCAGACCTCCATTTCTGCTTTTTGAGTCTTAATTTGTGGATTTGTAAGTGTGTTGAGGATCATCCTCTTCTTGTTGAAGACTACATCTTCAGTCATACTCCACATTTCCACCAGATGGCACCACATTGTCTTTGCAAATTTTGAAACCATGCAGAATTCGTAATAATTAGACCTGTGACTGCATTCTACTAATTGTCCTACACAGTGCAGAAACCTTTCAAACCAAAAAGTTTCCACAACTTTTTCAAACATTTTCTTTGGTCTGTCTCAAACAGGTCTATAACTGATTCATCTATTCAGAGTACATAATTCAAAAATACCTTTTTCAATGAGACACATCTTTTTAATTTAGACTTACAAAAATTGAGCATTTTATGACCTGTAAATTAAAATCAAAAATGTTAAAAAGGTGAAAAAATTCCAATTCTATGAATCTTCTTCTGACTTGTGAAGAGACTGATGGAAGAGTTACCTGTCATGTTGGGAGCTGTGTTGCTCATAGGAGGCATGTGAGGATATCCTGGTGGGCCCATCAGAGATGAAATGCTCTGTCTCGAGTCCATGTACATGTTCCCTGTGGGAGAATAGACAAAAGGGCAATGACTAACTGTCAGATTAGTATCCCAACTTTCACACATTTGTCTTTGCAGAACATGAGCTGTTCCATGCACACACAATTTCACTGCCATCTTATGGTACGCCAGATAAACTGAAAAGAATTTTCTGTCACTCAAAGGATTTCCCCACTGGTGAAACATCCCTTTTGTCCTTGCATCCTTATTATAGTTGCCTTGAAACTGACAACATCTATAATTCCTTTGTAAATATATTATGGGCTGACAATGGCACATTGAGCAGAGAGTCTGTAATTTAGCTTCAAGGCCTGAGATCCAGGCACCATCACAGCCAGCAAGTGCAAAAATGGCCCTGTGCACGACTGAATGGCCACTGTTAGAGTAGAAAGTAAATACAGTTTACTAGTTTTCATGTGGAAAATGTGTCATTTTTTAGGTTTATTATATTTATTTGAGTGCGAAGTTCCATGTGAAATAAAACATGATCCTTTTTGTTTGGTCTTTTTGACGAAGTATTTCATTATACTGCGGTGTAAAAACATTTTTGTGTGGACTGATCCGTACCAATGTGTTGACCATGTTGACTGTGGTGGCTAGGCTTTGGGTGCATGGCTCCATGAGGCTGAGCAGGGTGCAGCGGCGCTGATGGAGCTGTTGCGTGTTGGACCTGAGGTTGAGGGTGGGTAGCGCCCTGAGGGGGGATGACCCCTGTGGCTGTGAAGAATTGGTTAATTGAGGAACACAGGTCGGCCATCTGGGCGGCATCCAGAGACCAGTTGTTGAGCTCAGCCTGCTGCATGCTCTCCTTTAAACCTGACAGAAACAAGAAGCAAGGACAGACTTTGACACAATTATTCACATAAACTGAAGGTGTTCCATGTGTGACATGTATTGTTGAGGTTTGTCTGTGACCTGCCATGGGACAACAGATGTAAATTAGAAGTAATTCTAACTCTGTGCACATTTACATTTTGTATTTTTTTTTTACTTATGTTGATTAATGTGCAATATGTCCATTTTTAAATAGGTAAATCAAAAACAAACAAACCACCAAAAAACATAAATTTACCTTAAGTAGCTCAAAAATTTGATAAAAAATACTTGTAAAATACAAAATTATAAATGTAGGAAACTTCATAGTTTGACCTTTGCCAAACTTGTGTTTGCATACAATCACTATACAGATGTTTGTACATCATTACGCCTATACTTTGATATAATAAAACAAGCCTAACATGACCACTGATTGGAGGTGCAAAAAAAGTTACATATACAGTGTATTACATCTATATCAAAGACATTCAATTATCAAATTTTGTGTTGCAGCCTTATGCTAAAAATTGATCCACAGTCAATAGCCCATAATGACACAACCCAAACAGGGTTATTTCAATGTTTGTAATTCAGACCTTTCACAGTACTTACTTGAACTAGTGTTAGAGCCTCAGATATGTAAAAAACACCAAAACACCGGGATTTAGGGGTTTTTGGTCATATCTCTCCACAGATATTCTCAAACTTTATCAGGCTGGATCAGGACTGTGGGTGAGCAGCCATTTTAGATCTTTTATTTCAGCCACTAAAGGACCCACTGATCTGTACCTTAGCCACAACAGCTTTGTCTGAACTCTGTGCTGAGGCTCATTGTGCTGTTAAAAAGTGATGACTCTAGCCAGTCGGAGACTTTGAGCATTGGAGAAAGTTTAGATGAATATTCCATTTGTATTTTGTTCTGTTTATTTTAATTTTTTATTCCATTGAGCCAAAGCTGAAGATAAGCCTAAGTGTAATGTAAAATTTTAAGCAATGAGTCTAAATACTAATCAACATCCAGTGTTTTGCTAATACTCAGATTTACAGTGAAGATGGTATCAGGCCCTTTACATTAGACAGTCTTCAATCAAAACTGACAATTTCAAGGCCAATTCAAGGCTTTAAAAAACCATCAGTAAATCTGAGTTTCAAGAATTGAAAGATAGATGAACTGTCATATATCGTTGTATAGTCACATTCATTGAAAGAATCCCATCATGTCTTAATTGTCCATATTGTTCCACCTAAACTACAAAAACACTGAGTATCCCTGAAAAACATGCTGGCCACAGGTAGACATATGCTGAACAAGAGAAGAAAAACGCAGTCTGATAGTTTCTCCAGATCAAATTTATGTGCCTCGCGTTTGGTGGCGACAGAGACAAGAGATTCTGTATGTGCTCTTTGGAGCGAGCCAGAGATGGTGGAGGATGGCGTTATGCTGTTGTTAGAGAGGTCAAGCACTGAAGAAAGAAGAGTTCCAGAGAGCCAGAAGCAGCCTGTGTGTTACAGGACCAGCCTTCATCAATCATGTGAAGAACTTGCTGGCTTTGTGCACTGACCATGATATCAGGCTGTAACTGAGCCGGGACCTAATTGGATTATTTGCATCATACAATTGGAAGGGTGTGAGACAGCCTGTGTGTGTGAGAGAGACAAAGAAGCAGAGTGGCAACCTCTCTGATACAGGATAATGACTTTTATTAGGCCAGCACTATTACAGCACTGGATATTATGATATTGTGCCCCAAGGGTGAGTGTACACGAAAGCACAGAGAGGAATCATAATGGTTTAATCAAAGTAACTGATCGGCATCATAAGCATTTCATCAGTTTGCTCTGTGATGAGGCAGACTGCTGCAGACAGCTTTATCAGTGTTCATCTCAGATGTGTACAGTGATGCAACCAGGTTTCCAAGGCATGTGTGTTTGTGCTACCTTGAAACGGGGAGAGGTCTACGTCGGCCCAGTTGTAGCTGGTAGCAATGCGGCAGCTCTCTTTCAGCCAGTCCAGATTGGGGTACCAGTCTGAAGACATTCCTGAGACACAACACAAACAGTGTCCTAACAAGAAAATACTAACACTTTTCTGAACATTGGAAATTCATAATGCAATATGAGACATTCTTTCCCCAAACTCAAAAGTTAGGGAGAAGCTAAATTAGGCCTCTTGTAAATTGCATTTACAAAAAAAAAAAAAAAACTTCTGCTACTTCATTGTTGAAAAGAGCTCCGTGGTAAACGTTTTTGATTTGATTTAAGTAGGATTTAAGCAGTGCTGTTGGGCAATGCAAATTTAGATTTAGATGTGATTATTTGCATGACTTTTTGCGGCTAATTAAAAAGCTACTTAATTTTTAATCTGATGAAATCGTGCCCAAATCAAAGATTTTTAATAGTAAATATGCTCCATACAAATTGTACTATTACATGCAGAACCTTTAGTACTGAGAAGGTGGCTTTGAGTGTCAATGTTACTGAAAGTAAGTATGTGTGTAAGTTATGGTCAACAACCTGACTGCAAATAAAGAACACATGCCTATAAAAGCAATTAGACAACTTATTTAAAAAAAGTTAAACATTTTAATGGACCCAGGCCCTGAAAACAGTTCAACTGGACTATAGTGAATCAGATTAAATTAGATGATAATTGGATTGAGCAAGACAGTAACTTTAAAGTACCCTTGAGACCATTTCTGTTGGGAATAGGTATTAACTGAATAGATAAAATGAACTTAACTGTCCAACAACACTTTATTGATCTGGCTTGCTAATTACTGGGATAGGCTCCAGCCCCCCACGACCCTGAATGGGACTAAGCGGTAAAGAATATGAATGAATGTTTTTGGCATATAGTGTCATTGTCAATAACTGATTTTTTAAATCTTAACCAACAAATAAATTCATTTCATAGTATGATTATGAATAAGTGATCCATAACATAAAAACAGATTCATTCTTCCACAAAATAAACTAGTCTCAGATTGTTCTGCAAACAACCACTAGGTGGTATGAGTTCACCCCAAAAAAATCCAGCTGTAGATTAGCATTTAAAAAGGAGAGCAGGGGAAAAAAAGGAAAAAAAGAGGGAAAGAGAATCTTCACCACCTTCACCACCACAAACTAACAGTACATTCTCAAGACGTGGATAAAAGAAAGAATGGTTGCTTTCATTCATCCACAGCTTGGTTGAGGGGAATACCAAGCTAGATGAATAACATCTGAATGGCCTGTTTCACTGGCCTGAGAGTTGTGTTGCAGAGAGAAAAAATACCAAAGACTGAGAATGTGAGCAGGGAAAGCCTCAGTGAAGCTTTGACGAAGCCTACTTGCATTAGCACCAGCCTCATAATATCAAATGATGTTCTCTGGGACCTGACGGGAAAGGATATAATATAAATGTAATGACCCTGTGCAGAGCCAAGCCTGAATGTTAGTTGAACTGACTTCAGATTTTTTAGTTGAATAATTCTTATGCTGCCCTACATCAGTGTGGAACAGAAAACTATATTTGATAAAATCCTGTAAACAAAATCAGAAAAAAAAGATCTATAAGACGATATACAACAGTTCTCAGAACTGTGTTCTCACCTGTCGTAGGGCAGGTCTGAACTGTGTGACTCTGGTGGGAGAGAGCAGAGTGCTGCTGATGCTGGCCATGCTGACTATGCACCTGGTGCTGATGAGAAGACAGATGAGGGTGGTGGGTGTGGTGTGACGTTTGGCCATGGTTGTGTTGGTGATGGTGGCCGCTGCTGCTTCCTGCACCGGGAGAGTGTTGGTATGAACAGGCGGTCCGAGCCTGTTGACTTGAATCACTGGGGATGCTCATCATACCTGCTGGAAGAAAAAGAAGAAACAAAAAAAGGGTCTATACTTAACAGGCAAGGGAAAAAATTAATCAGATGAACAAATTAGGAGTTTGGTGTAAATCCTGTTCATCTCAGTTTTTCATTCATATAAAAGGTATTTCAGCTTTCTTCAAGCATATCAACAATACTTTTCAAAAAGCTTTTTTCCCATTTTGTTTCATTACAATTAGGAAATAATGTTAATTTGTGGGGGTTTGCATGATTTAAATCAATACAACTTGTCCAACACTTTGAATATGGAAACTATTAAGTTGTAATTAAGTAAGAATTTTAAAAAATACACTAAAACCTTTTAGAGTCCCACACTTCACCAAGTACAGCTGCACGTTTGGTTGGCTAATAGTCGATTAGTCTGGAACAAGCAGCAACTCAGATTTTTCTTTTTTTTTAACCATTCTTCAAGACAAAACTGCTTCAAATCCTTCAGGCTAAATGAATTCTGCTGTAGTTAGATTAAAGTCAGGGCATTGCTTGTGCCTCTTTAGCACACCCTTCCCCTTAAACTACTTGAATGTTGCTTTAGCTGCATACTTAGGCTTGTTTACACGCTGCCTGGTGAACCACCTGTTCAGGTCCGATTCTCTGGAAAACTAAAACAGGTGTCCTTAAGACTTTGACTGATACAGCATGATTCATTATTCCTTAATAATTCCAAAATTTCCATTGATATGACGGATTAAAAATAAAAAAATACCTGCAGCATAATACTGCTACCACCATGCTTCTCTGTGGGGACAGTGGCCTTTTTTCAAACTTTATTCAAACAAGTGAATAAAACACAAAACGAGATATTTTTATGTTTTGTGTTGAGTGAGACAGAATCTTAATAAAAAAACATACGGTTGCATGTCTGAATAGGAGTAGGTAGAAGCCTAAGACTTATATAGACCCCCTTGTGCCATATCCAAACAAAAAATGAAAATAAGCTATACAAAACAGTCAGCATTCATAATAATCCTATAAAGAGTACAAGTTTCAACAGTACTTAAGTTAGCATTATTATGAAAATCAAACAGAAAACATGTCCCTGGAATTTACAGAAATGGTTATAAATAAAGGCGAAAAAAAACAAAAACAAATTTCAAATAGCAGATTGAGACTCATATTCCAGAAATATTGTGTTTTCATACATTTTTGTAAAGATGGAGAAAGACTGACAGTTCTTCATTTCCTCTGTGCAAATGATCCATCGTGACACTCCAATCACGGTTAAATTATGGTATTAAGCGTCAGTTCTTCCAGCTGGTTTATTAAACATGTGACTTTTTCTTAATGCATGATGTATTTGCCAAACCTGGAACAGCTTCTGGATACGGTTAGGCAGTGAAAGATGTCTAACTTTACACATAATCTGGATTGTTTTGAGTTTGACTAATTCAGGAAATCTTAAAATCTTCATTTTAAGAAATGGTAAATTAGAAGGTTGACTTTATGCTGTTTTGCTTATTATTCTTATTGCTCGTTTCTGTAATATATTTGAAGGTTGAATATTATCTTTGGTTAATGGATCGATGCCAAATGACAAAGAGAATGAAAAAGAATGTTTAGTCTCATGTTTGAGGAGTCTCTAGTACCTTTTAGCAAACATGTTTGTTTTTGTTTTTTTATTAGTGCTCACCTTTTCATGCGGCCCATCTTTGTAGAGTGTACAGAGGAATTTAGTCTGATGGACAGAAAAGGCCCATATTTTGCCTCCTTGTAGTTTCCATAATAATTTATCTACTTTCCTGTTCTGTGAAGTTTTGGTGCTTTGTACTTTTTCTCAGGTTTGTTGTGGTGCTGTAGCATATTTAGTTTCTCATAACAGATTTAAGAGGGATACGCAGAGATTTCTATACTTTTTTTTTATAATTCAACTCTAATCCATACTTTTCCACATCTGATGCTTTAATGGTTGTTCCTCTTTCTTAGTAGTGATGCCGACTTTGTAGTGAAGCAGGTTTGTGTATGCCGAGATCATGTGACACTATGATTGCACACAGATAGATTTACCTGAATTAACTGCATGACTTTAACATTTAGCCGACAGTCCCCAGTTTATAATTTAGGTCTTCAAACCAAAGGGGGTGAGGACATATGCATTCACTACTTATTAGCCAAAAGTTTGGGCACACTTTCCGATTCATTCTAATGGGTAATTCTATCTGAACTTTTGACGCCAGTGTACATCCTGAGCAGGGCTCCATTGTAAAAGAGATGTTAATCTCAGAGGGACTCACCTGGTTAAATAAAGGTAAAATTAAAGAAAAATTAAAAAATATTACTTCAATTATCTGGACCAATTTTCTTGGTTTACAATATATAATCCCAAAACCTATCAATTAAGTTGGTGTTGAGGTAAAATGAAAAAAAGAAATAAAAAATAAACCCACCAAAAGAAGTGAATACATTTTCAAGGTGCTTTATAAATCACTGAATATTGAATTATCAAAAAAGAAAAAAAGGGAAAAAAAGGCCTTGATTCTTTATTAAGCAGGTAAAAAAAGAGAGAAAAGTTTCTACTTCTTCCTTCTATTGTCCTGAGGATTTTGAATTTTCAGAGATAACAAACATTGGCTGTGCTATACACTGTAAACTTGCACCCTTAACAATGTAATGAGGTCAGGCCAGTGGGTCTCCTGATGCTAGTTATGAAAATCTCTTTCTGACACACACTTATGTACACAGTCTTCCTCATCAACTCATTGATTTTATATTTTCTGTGCAGTACACAGTAGAGGATTCCTGCAAAAAGCAGTTTCTTCCATGCACACGTTGCCCCAAGAGTGTGTTTTATCTTCTTTACTTTTCATCATGGATACTGACAGCTGCAGAAACTTTATGTCGACAGCTTTCTTGTTAAATTTTCAAAGATTGTTGCAATGTTTTACTTTTCCTTGGTTGTTCTCTTGTTGCTTTTGGTAGAAATATGATACTAGTTCATTTTTCAAACTTCAACCTAAGTAGTGTTAAACGTAAATAACTTTTGCAAGGTCTTTTTTAACAGCGTTCAACAATCAATTAAACACTTGAATCCAGACAAGTTCTGCTATTTCTTTGAAACCTGAGAAATATTTTCAAATTCAAAACCATTCCTGCAAGCCCAAACTAACCTTGGGTTTAATGGATAGGAGACAATTGGAAGAATTTCTTAATACAATGACTCTCCTTCTTCCATTCACCAGGTCAGAGTAAGTCGTAAAAGTCTTACCAAACCTTTAAATCACAGACTAAATCAGTAATACTAATATTGTTGAACCTGTTCTACCACATGTGTTGAAAATAAAGCATAGTGTGGCATCCACTTAGTTATTGTGGTGCTGCTCAGCCTCTCAAGAGAAAGTACTATGTTTTTATAACAAATATAGCTGGAGCCAGTACACTGAGCTCAGAAGAGGAGCTGGAGACATGAATTCAGCTGACCATTAGAAAGTTAACATTCTTCAGTTGTTTTTGTCTCCATTTAATATGGCGACACCACCTGACTCAGTTGCAATTAACTGCGTGGTCTGAAATGATATCCTCTGTGGTGTTGCTGTATCTTTTTGACTCTAATTGTCAAATGCAATGACTTTTGACAGGTTCCTGCAAAGCCTCACACTTATGGGTTCCTCTCAAGCATCTGCAAATTCAATTTTCATTCTCATTTTTCTTCAAGATCTTTGTGTTGCATCCGTATTTTCCCTCTCAACTAGGCTTTTCATTGTCTGCTTTTTCCATGCACACACCCCTGACCACAAACTGAAGGGGACCTTGTCAGAGGGTGAATCCAGGCAGCAGTTGTAGAGCTCAACAGAGCGCATCAATCTCCTCGGTTACAGAACATTCATGGAAGTGTAGGGGGAGAAGAAAGTGAGAGAAGGAAGGTGATAGGAGGCTGGTGGGATGGGGGGGGTCCATGAGGGAGGAGGCCTGGTGACCTGAAAGCTCGAGGAAGCAATTAGCGAGATGCTTCACAAACTTTAGAACCAATCTAATTAGCTGCTATCAAAGCTGCAGAACCCCTTGCTCTGCTCCGCTACAGATGTGTTGGTGATTTTTTTTCTCCTTCTGTTGAATTCTTGCTCTTAATTGCCTTTACTCATTTGACTGAGCGAGCCGTAAAATGCAGATATGCGGAACAACAGATTGTTTGTTTATTTAAACACAACAGAGTGGAAGCAGTGGAGTTAATACTGGAATGCTTGCTATGAAAGTAGAGTTGAATTGTTTGAATTTCAATGCAAGTTTGAGCTTGCCTGTTAATTATGTGCATGAAGCCTGACATAGATGTTTACAATTGTTTTTCTGCTAACACAACATGTTATTGTAGATATCGGACAGGCTCACATGACACTAAAATCACCTGCATTAAGAGCTGACACCCACCTTGCTGTGAGAAGGACTGCTCAAAGACACACTTGTAAAGGCTGCGGAAAGAAGCGCTGAGGTCCTCAAAGTCAGAGAAACAGAGCTGCTTGTCCCGAGACTCCGGGACAGGTAAGCCGTACTGGGGCTGTGGGGGCAGAGGAGGGGGTGGCGGGGGTTGAGGGGGTTGCTGAAGGCTCAGGGACTGGGATGAAGGCTCCGAGTGGCTACTCACCTTCAAGACAAAGAAAGAAAGGAGAGACAGATGTACGGTGAGGATGACAAAAGAGATCCAGAGAAAATCAGCCAATATATTGGTTTTTGTTAAAAAGCTATAATGTAAGCTGAGGTCAGATGTTGGCTAATCAAGGTGACAAGATAACACTAGTTTTGAAATCTGAGGGGAAACAATACGTTACAGCAAAATTTTAAACATTTTAATCCTCTATACCCAAGTGTACAAATACAATGGGAGACTATGGTTCAGTCACACTGAAATTACAGTTTTTTACTGCAGTAACTGCTACTAGACACCTCTCCACATCTATGAAAAGTGTAACCAAGTTGATTTTGGTGACTATATTCAGATCTCTGTGTACTTTGCTTAATCAGTCTTTGGTCGGACACACAGGACACATCTTAAACAAACTGGATGAAAGGTTATTGAATAACATAAATACATGGTCACACACACTGACATACAGAGATTCCTGGATTTAAAAGTTATGATTAGAGTAAAACAGTTAAGCCGTTCCACATGAAATGACCATGAACATATTGCAGTTAAAGCTGTAATTATACAAAGAACGACTCAAAGAAAATGTTGGGATGAGGTTTTGAGTTTGTAAATGCCTGTATGGATATTAATATAGTTGGAGAAAGGACAAGGACATCGAGTTACAGTGCACAGCAAATAAAACAAGACTAATCATTTCTGCATCTGTCTATAATAACAGTGAGTCACCTAAAGGGTAATATTTGTAAAGAAGTAGTGTGTAGTATTGCATTTTAAACTGCAGTTGAGTCTTTTTGGTACTTAAGAAATTTATAAAAAGAAAAAAAAGCAGCTTTAATCAATCCCTGCAGCAAAAAGAAAGATTTTTCATTGAAAGTAGTTTTATTTTTCAAGATCTGAATAATCCTGTGAGGTTACACATACTTGATAGTTTTGATCAGTCTGAGTAGAAAATGCTCATGCAGAAGCTCTCAATCGATTTTTGTTCTTGGGAATAGGTATGTGTCATGCGCTTGTCACGTACAGTATGTAATCTAACTTTCAAACTACATAGAATTTCTGACATCCACTAGATCAGGTAGGTCAGGTTCAGCAATATTTCAACTGCGAGAGCTGCACTGCAAAATAGAAAAGTAAAACTCAATTATAGACAAATTCAGCTAAAAAGAAATGGATCGTTTTATAACACTGCCATGTAAATGTATTTTCGTCACCAATAACAGTTCAGTTTTTGTTTGTTTTTCTTCAATCCTGCCTCTCACAATTGTTAACAAACCAAATTCAGTTTCATTAAATAAAAAAGGAAATCTTTGCAGCCACTCAATTTCCACATAATCAAATCATGTCATTTTAAAATTCTGCCTTATTTTGAGACTGCACCATGTCTTCTTCCATCCTCCATCACCTCATCCCAGCTGTCGTCCTCCTCACCATCCTCCCAGTGAATGCAAGCAATTTGCTGTGATCAGTGTGCCTCCGCCAGTATAAGCCAGCTTATAATGATGCATCGCCCACACATTTACCTGCACCCAATAATGGCGTCCTCTCTGTAAACTCTCCTGGCGTCTCTGAGATCTCTGCCTGCGATGCCACCAGTAATCACTGTCAGTCAGGAGGGTATCACCTGCGCCAGGTAATGAGTCAGAACTAAGCCTGATCCCAGTGGACTAGACCACAGATGAGGTCTAAAACGATGAAGGAGGAGGGGCGGAGGAGTCGATGCAGGGACGAGGAAAACAAAAGATGGCCTCCAGAAACAGGAGGTTAACGAGATGAGATTGCACTGACCTTTGCTAATGCAGGTGGGAGGTGACCGGGGAGAAATGATTGATGGTAAAAAGGTGAGCAGCTGTTACAATGGAGAAATAATGAAGAGCTGTGATTTCTGTGCTTCCATGATTTTGAACCACATGTTTTTGAATAGAGACTAGCCTTTTAAAATGTTGTTATATTTAAGAAAACTTGAACAAATGCATAAAAAAAAAAATCGGTCATATTTAGATTGGACTAAAAGAAATGACTGCAACAGAATGTAACCACAGCAAGATTATGAACCAATACGAAGCAGTGCAGCAAAAATTCTTTCTCGTTCCCAAAAGATTACTGCTTGATAGCATGAATATACATGGTTTAAATTATGAACAACTGGAGAGCCCTTGGACCGCAGAGTGTGAAAACATGACAAAAGGTCCATCAGGCTGGAGCACAAGTTTGAGCTCCAGCCTGATGGAGACACTACAGGAAAGGTCATGGGAACACCCAAAAGATTTCAGATCTGGAGCTCAGTTAAGCTAAGTTAGAAACCCCCAACAGAGCCAGAAACCTGGGTGTAGTCATGGACTCAGACCTGAACTTCAGTAGTCACATTAAGACAGTTGTGAAG
>JBBBVU010000014.1:17741591-17752954 GCA_037177055.1 Atherinosoma microstoma | reverse complement strand
ATGTTTCTAATGTTTGCATGTAAAGCACCTTGAATTGTCCTGTACATGAAATGTGCTATACAAATAAACTTGCCTTGCCTAACCTTTCCATACTGTTACATTATGATACAAATGTTAGGTACATTTTCATAACATCTTCATTTATCAGTTTTCAAGTTTGATTAATAAAAGATATTTTTAAAAGTTCTTTGGTACAGATACAACTATTCCTCTTAACAAGGCTAAATCAACCAAATCCCAGCACAGATAAATGCAGTAAACAGGTGTTACACTATAGGGAGATGGTGTTATAACATCAGTATGTTGTTTTAGCCCATTACAGTGTCTATAAATGCCCAGATATATTGGTATGCTTAATAATTCCATCAGCAACATAATTAGGTCATTAGGTCAACTGTAGGTACAATATGATATTTAACGTGACATTATAGTCATTAAACCTTAAAAAGTAAACCATGGTTGATCCCTGATGTTACGGCTGTCACTAGTTTGCCTAATCATTTTCAATTCCATATGCAAATCAACCTGTTCCGTTGCCCGGCTGGGATTCGTCCTCCACCACCACACCTCCACAACCTGCTTCCGGATTCGCTGCCCTCCAGACCAATCAACTCCACTTCCTCCCTGCCCAGGATAATAGGCCCAGGACTTCACTAGTTCAGGAGCAGCTGTGTTCTGAATTGTTGTTTGTAGCTTGCTATTGCCATAGCGGCTTTGCTTAGCCTTGACTTGACTTGACTTTGAGATAAACTTAGCTTGAGATTTGTTTTGTGTTTGACCTATTTGGTCTAGTTTTGAGTTTGTTAAACCTTTTGCTTTATTTTGTGTTTACATGGTTAATTGGTTATGGGATTGGGTTTGTTACTTTGCTTTTCTATTGTGTTTTTGTTTGGTGTAATTTAGTGGTGCTGTTTCTGGGTGTTTTTGTTTCGGTAAGTTAGAGCAGTTATGTTTTGTTTCTTTGATTTCTTCTGTTAGTCTGGCTGTTTTTTTACCATTAGTGTGTTTTTTGTTCTATTAATTTCTCTGATTTGAGCATCATCACCTGCCCATCCCATTTTGTCTTTGTTTTTGTATGTCTGTCTGCCACACGGGACAATAAAACCCCTTTAAAAACTCCATTTTCCATCTGGACACTTTCTTTATGTTGCGTCCTACATCCTAGCCGAGCCAGGGTCGTAACACCTGAAAAAAGGCTAAATGTTTCCAAGTGTTTCCACAAAAATGTACCACTTCAATCTCACAATCTTTTATCTGAATATTACCTCCCATCTGGCACACACACACACCCACACTCTCAGACTACTTGAGATTAATCAGTTCAAATAGCTGTAAGACAAGATGAGTAATAATTTCAACAGACCACATAAAATTTGAAGTCACATTTATCTGCGAGTGACCTGCCAAGTTCAGGGAGTACTTCACTCTAGCAAAGACAGACAACAGACAAGAGGGATTGCCTTGATTTAAATAAGGCTCAATGTGTCCTGTGTGTGTGTGCATACATACGCAGCATGTGGAAGTGCGTAAGAGAGTTAGTGAGCTGGGTGGTTACCTTCTTTTTCTCAGGCCGCAGATATAAATGACTACAGTTTTAGGCAGCTTCCTGCAGGCTGTGTGCCATGTGCAGAATGCCATGATAGTCATCTTCCCAAATAAAAATCCCAAAATGGAACATGTTAACAGATTAAAGCATCCTAGCCGAGACGCTGTTTGGATCTCGGCCATGACACAAACTCAACTATAGACATGTGCATTTCTGACACGGATGCTAAACAATAACAATCAAAGTCCCCTGTGTAGCCATCGGCAAATGTCATCACTGGTGTTTCTAAAAGAATCAAGAACTAGTACAAAAGTACATGAATAAATGCTACAATATGGACTAAAACTAATAAACTCATGCAACCCATAATAAAAAGATGAATTTGAGCATAAAAAGAACATATTTAAAATAACGCACCACATTAGATTGCTTACAACACTGAACTGAAGTATTGAAACTTAAATCCATCAATATGTATGAAACATGCTGTTGCAATTATGTAGCATGAAAATATGAAACATGTATTTGGTGTGTACATCTTGAGATATTCAGAATTTCAATGAGCATTAAATGATTTAGTCATTTCAGTCAAATTCTAAATCAAAGAGATCACAACTCTTTTCTGTCTAACTGAACTAACCTGTATAGGATTCAGACAAAACAAGTGTTAAACACATTCTTCAAAAAACTAATTTTGAGGAATAAAGTGAGCAGAAAGCAACAATTATGTTAACAGTCTACTTTAAACAGCTTATTTTGCTCATTTATGTTCTTAAATTTTATGTGTTCACTTTTCAAATCATATCAGCCATTGATTACACAATACTCTGCATAGGTGATTTATGGCTGTTACCGGAGTTATCGCTATGCAAAGAGATTGTGCAGGCAGTAGCTGCACTGCAGCAGCAACAAAACGGTTGGTGGTGTACATACACACAAGCTGAAGCAAGCAGCTGTTCAGCAAAACACATGCAATACACACTCCACTTTGCCCGAGTAAAGCTGGCCTTAGAGTCAGAATATTTCCTGTGATGAACCAGTTTGTATAACGTACTTTCTGACCTGCTATAAGTAATAAAAACACCTCATTCAAATGGACCCCACTCAAAGTTAAGTTAAAGGGTTGCATCACAATAGTGTGGCCTCATTTAGATATGAGGATACTGGTGCACTTTTCCAGAAAGTCTCAGACTGCAGTTAGAAATGCTGCAGGAGATCACATTTGAGACAATTGAGTTACAGTAAGAACAGTACTTGACGCCTGTCACACCTCCACACAGCTGGCCAATCACAGCATTAAGTGGGTGTGAATTTTAGATTGTTGGTTTGTTAAAGCCACAGAAATGGTTGAATAGAGATGCCCCTTATCTGAAGTCTTAAAGGTGTTTGGTTTGTAGGCTTTCAACACTGTTCAAGTGGAGAACACTGCTTCGTTAGACACACTTTCACCCAGACAGAAAGATGAAAACATTTTAATTATCTACTTGCTGGCAAACCACGTGTTCTGACTTTATTTGTGAATCGTTTGGTCTCTGTTTAAGATGTTTCAGACAGCAAAATTCAATTTCAGATCCCCCCCCCACTTTTTTACTTTGATCTCCCACAATTTCAGACTATATCATAAGGCATTTGACCCTGAAGGATGTAAAAAAAACTACATACATTCTTTATAGTCAGTTGCAACATAGGATTCAAATCACAAGGTAAATAGTCAGTGCTTACAGTGGCCACAACAATCAGGTGTTTAGCAAACACGCATTTCATTTGAATTGTCACCACCTCTGAGCAGACGGGGTCAGATGGGGTCAGTTCGACTTGTTTGAGCTCCAAAAATGTTTCACATAAGAAAAATTGACAGAAATGGCCTGTTTTGATATTGTTTGTGTAGACATGGCAAAGTACAACAGTGAAGGTCTGTTTCCTTTTTAACTTGACACCGAAATCTTAAAAACAAGAACACTTTCTTTAAACTGAATGAATGTGTTCTGTTAAACATCCCTAAAATTAAGCCTGAACATCAAACCAAAAGTGAGACTTTCAGCAGGGAGCTGCAGATCCAGCGCTTGTCGTTAGCTGGTTCCCACCTCCTCAGCTGCTAAGGGTGCACCACGCACCTCCTGCACCCACTGAGAGTCTGGACCAGCCACTGAATCATCCGGATCGTGTCAGAATCAAGAGTAGACAGATCGTGTAAGAAAAATCATTTGAATGCTGGTAGTTATTTGCCAGCTGACTATGAAAAACCAGATGAGAAGTGGGAGAAAGCGTAGGCCTGGCTGAGGTAAGGCAATGTGAGGCAGGCCAGCTATTGTTCCAGAAAAGACCATTCCTCTGCAACAATTATTAGACTTACAGTCATAACAAAGAGAGGTTCTTACTGATGTGTAGCTGTGTACATTGCTGCCACTGCTGACGGCAGTGTTGAGGCTGTTAAGGTTGACGGACGCCAAATTCTGCTCCGAAAGACTGCTGCTCAGGCTCCCACCAAGACTCCCAGGACTCTCACTGCCCTCTGCCTCAGGGCTGTACAGTGCTACCTACACACACACCAAACAGATTCCTGTTAACATGACCACAAAGGCTTTCACACAGGATCAGCATTTTTAAGGTGATGGACCAAATACATTTCCTTAAACAGCAGTGAGTTATGATTTCATTGTTTTTTGGGCCAATTTTTGGGCTTGCTAAAACATAGACGGAATTGAACACAACTCACATCCAGAAATTGCCCATTCACCATCAACTTGTTTGGCAACTCATCAAGAAAAACAAAAATGTAAGTGTTTAGCCTGTGCAAATTAGTACCTACCGCTCCTGCATAAAACTTGCTGTGATTAAACACCTTAACTCAGAGAAAACCTTGAACTTTAATAAGTGAGAGAAACTGTACTGCATTACTGTCTGATGTGGTGACAGATCACAAAGCATTCAAAAGCAGTGCCTTTGGATTATGTTGAACCGAAGCTTCTCTTGTTTTATTTGACTGTCAGGACTTGTGAGGCAGAGCGCCAGCATTACCTCCAGGCTACATTTAATTGTAAAGACAAATGTGAAAACATAGCCTTCGGGTGAGACGGCAGTAAAGGCTCTCTGGGGCAGTGCTCTACCCCGTGGATCACCTTGTAGCTGGGAGAAAAAAAAGAAGCTTTTTTTGAGTTGTGAGCATTTTTCTGTTGTGGTGAGATCTGCTGTGAGAGAACATTTAATTTATCTTGCTGTGACACTGCTGTAACAAGAAAATTACTATGCAGTTGATGAAATATTTGTGATCTACACGCATGCATAAGAAAGGAACAAAAAGACAGCATTATATTTTCAGGACGAGCCCAAATTTTGTTTTTTTTAAGACTCCAGTTATTCATTTTCATGTTATTCATGTAAAAACATCACAACTTAAACAATCTGTCAAAAGGAAAATATTTACTGGTATTCTAATTTCCTAGTATCAAGTAATAAGAACGTCTTTTTCAAAAGCACAGACATTCTCCAATGCAAACAGAATATCAGTGAGCAAATGTGTTAGAGAAGAGACTCTGACACACTGCTGCGCCTGCAGGACACCACCTGTCTGGATGTAGGTGGATATCATTGGCGTTGGCATCAGCATAATAATCATCAAGGTCTTCCTCATCCTGTTCTGTATAATTGTTACAAAATGTGCAGTTATGTCCCAGACGTGTCATGTTTGAATTTTTTCAGGAGTAACTCAAAATAAGTGCAAACTAACACATTAAAGATAAATGAAGAATTAGGCCTGTCTTTTGTGTCTGTCCACTTGCTACATGGGTGAAACGCTGCAAAAAAAACAAAAGAAAAAACGCATCATGGCGGTGAATGAAGCTGTTCTTATGCTTTGTGTAATCAAATATCTAATAAAGTGAGGCAACCTTTAAGTGCATTCAGTATCAGCTGTCATCAAAATCCTAAATATGCTCAGTTCAAAAAGAGATGAAGCACTAGATCTTCATGTTTAAAGAGCTAGAAGCAGCAAACACATGATATTTGAGTTTCCAAATTAATAATGTAAATAAAATGAGTACATGGCTTCATAATAATAGGGAATGAAATCGAATTGAATTTCTTAAGTGCTGAAAAAGTCATTTTAAAATGTTTCATGTTGACAAATTCTGGGAACTCTGAGTCAGGACCTGTTAAAGTGCAGAGTGGAAAACTGTAAAAGTCTGTCAAGTCCAGAGCTTCACATAGCATCCAGAACAAACATGCAGAGTTATGTGAGCTGCTGCAAGACAAATCTTCTCTTTGGTCAGGGTGAGACGAAGAGGCCACCTACCACACGTCCTCACCGTGTGTGTGTATGTGTGTGTGCATGCCAGATCAGACAGGCGTCAGAGGTCCCAGCCGCTGCTTGATCTCTGACCCTCATATAGATGGTCACACCCCGTTTAGCATTTTAAGCAGAATGTGTGCCTGCGTGTGTAAATGTGTATAGCTTGGGTCCTGGAAGTGAATGCTTAGAAGTACAGTAGCATTTCCAGTCTCTGATGGTGAAAGAGAAAAGCAGAGACTCTTTGCTCATACACTTCTCAGTAGGACGCACAGATGACTACAACTTCTCAGCTGCGTCATTTGATAAAACAATCCTTACACAGTATTATAGATATATTTATCCATATCTGTTATAACCCTCAAACTTCAGCCTATCTTGGATGTTATCTACTATGAATGCGTCATGTGATCGACACAGAAAAATCTCGGCCTCATTGGCTCAGCTTTTTTTAAATTGCAAGGGTACTTTCAATTGAGAGTGGGTGACCAAAACACACACATTCACACCAAAACACACCAAACCAAGGTGGAAGGTGCCGAGCTGAAGAAGTGTACAAACGGTGACGAAAGAAACCTAGAAAGGACGGCTGTCCTCTAAAGACAAAGAGAATTTTGTGTTTATTCAGCTGCGACAGCCCTCCATCTGTTGCTAAATTCAAGCTGGTCTGCTACTGATACAGAAAGATTTTACTCTATAGCCGGTTCTGGCAGTGTTTGGTGTGAAAGCAGCAACTGTGGAGCTGTCAAATAAGCAATACATTTCTGTAAGGTTTGGGCTTCTTGTTCAGCTGTAAGAAAAAACCCCACTATGAGCTCATTTATCATTGCTGGAAGATTTAATGAACAATTTACAGCAAGAAAAGATTAGATCATCACTGAGGGGAAAGGTGAATCTGTTCTATGTTATGTGACAACCTTTTATTGATTTAAACAATAAATAATCCTGGTATTGTATCTTTTCACTCAATCAGCAATCAGCTTTGCAGCCATCTGTTGGGGTAAGGGCATCAAGCCAGAGACTTAAAGAGACCGAACAAACTGATCAAGAAAGCTAGTTCTGCGCTGTGATAACTGGAGTCGCTGGAGCTGACTGTCCAAAGAAGAATGTTGCACAAGCCGCTGAAAATAATGGACAATTCTTCGTGTCCTCTGCACACTACACTGAAGAAACAACAGAGTGTGTTCAGTGCGAGGCTTCTTCAAGTCCAATGCAAGACAGAGATCCAGCAGCCATCACCCTCCAAAACAAGGCAACATCTTATTCTAATTAATTACTATTGTCTTTATTTTAGCCCTGTGATGGACTGGCGACCTGTCCAGGGTGTACCCTGCCTCTCGCCTGACAATTGCTGGGATAGGCTCCAGCCCACCCCTGCATGGATTAAGCGGTACAGAAAATTGATGGATGGATGTCTTTATGTTAAAAAAATTTTTAATAAAATTTGCAATCTTCCTCTGTGATTTATAAAGTATTTTTCTTTTTCATTTCATTCATTTCTGCTGTGTTACCAGTTGTATCCATTTTTTCTCCCTTTTTTAAAATTCTTAAATATTGAAACGCAGAACAAATAATGCAACAAAAACCATGAGATGATGCATTCCCTTCTCTGGTGTGAATATAATAGAACTGGCAACTATTTAGCATTACTTTGGATTTATTCTAACATTTTACTGCTCTGTGAAGAACATATGTGGCTGCCGAAGAATATTCATATTTCATAATGGTAGTTAAGACAACAAAACAACTGCTGATGTCTCTCCCACTCCTGATAGTATTAAAGATAAAAATACATCTCCTCTGACCTGTTGCCACCTACATTTGCAACTCAAACCCCAAAACCTTTTTAAATGATTGTGTTTGGAATCTATGGTAATTAGCAAGATTAATAATATTATTTTAAACTACCACAGTGAACTTTTGTGAACACACATTAGTGTGATTTAGAGTGGCAAAAAACCCTAAAACCTTATAAACCAATATAGACAGTTTTTTTTAATGATGTATATGTTGGCTTTCCCATTTAAAAGCTTCTTTGAATTAGTTTAATTTTGCCAAAGAGGAGGAAAACACATCCTTAAATAATACTGATGGAGAAATAACAGCTGTTATCTTCCATTTCACTTAAGTAAAAAATCTACTTTGTTTTAAAATCTGCTTAATCATAAGATATTACTTATTTTAATGTGATGTATTGAAAGGTCTCAGTCGCAGTTTTCCCCAAAAAAGAAAAAAAGGCTGCTCCTCTGGGTTTATGTTTTTCTGTCAGTGTGTTTAATTTTGTCTTTTAAACACCAGCATCATTTTTCACAACTGAATAGTACACGTCTCTCTCATACCAACTAAAAAACATCTTTCCTAAATGTCGAGCTGCTGTCCTACCTTGTTGGTTACAGCATTAATGGCCAAAGTTGGAGACGCCCCTCCTGACATGATGCAGTCCATTCTCAGAGACTCTGACTCCAGACTGTAAGGGGTTGATGCCTGTAAGGGACAGAGGAGTGAGAGGGAAGATCTATGAATAAAAAATAATATTTACATGTGACATCACTCGTAGTGAAGATAAATGATTGCTGCTTCAGTTTCAGGCTACTGGGATCTGGTTGAATCTGAAGTGTCTTTTTCATAAAATCACACAAATCACACAAATTGGGATTAATAAAAACAGCATAAAGATAAGAAACAAAATATTTCAGGGGGTTGTCCAGATTTTTAAGTGCACAGAGGAAATATCTCCTCCCCTGTCCCATCAATGTTTTCCAAGAGGTCAAAGACAGGGGTTCAGATAAAGAAATATAAGTAAATAAGTATTTAAACGTACACCACATGCTAATGGGACAGTGATATTTACTGTATGTGTTTTTTTCCAACTGTGAACCTGTACAGAATTACACTGAGTGCAAATGCTTTGAAAAGCAATAACATGAAAATATATTTATCAATTAACTTGATTTTTAAAAAGTACAATAAAAAGGAAATAACCTTATTCAAATCCATACCGAGCGTGATCATAAGTTTGCCTTTAAAACATCAGTAATTTTTCTGTACAAAACTTTTCAGCTTACTCATTCATTTATGCTCCAAACATTTAATATATCTCATCTATAGATCTTCTCTGACAAAGAGGAGCTTGTGTTTATTCTGCTGCGATTGCCTTCCATCTGTGGCAAAATTCAAGCTGTTGGTATTGATATGACTGCAGGTCTGACAACAAGCTCAGTACATTGATTTAAATCAGTAAATTGCACACACCCCAGGGAGACGGGAAAAATATATCAAAAGAAAAACATGATAAAGACCATGTAGAAACAGAGAGCATTTTTGCTGTTTCCTCGGGAGTGAACAATAGAATAAATATATGACTTTTGTAATGATGTAAACCTTATGCTAACTTGATTCAGCTATTTTAAGTTTAATCAATAAATGGCAAAAGGCAGTGATATCGATAATTTAACAAAAACGAGCTCATTGGTGATATCATAGTCAAGCAACAGATAGTAGAATACTCAAATCCTTGACGCTCAGATGGAGACTTTTAAATAGTAAATGCAAGGCTTTTCTGCTAATTAATATGTAAAACTCTTTCAAATTCAGTCTCTTGATTGGAAATATCCAGAGGAGTTTGGAAATGATGAAGAAAATTAAATGTGACAAAGGTTATGAAAAATTTCTCTTTCCTTCAAGCTCATGATTCCTCAGTGAGCCTTCTGAATCACCACCATGCCCCGGGCTCAAAACCGTGTGAACTAGTTGAAGCAAGCTTCATGTAAATTGCCGGACACTTAAGCAGCCTGGAAAGTGGACACATCACTTGGACTTGATAAGATGAATCAAGCAATCCTCATGAATTATTCACACGTCTATAATGTATTCAACTGCACTTCATCCTCTGCTGTCCCCATCAGGAGCCGAATCAGGGTCAACTCTGTATGAAGACAAGAGGAACTATTCAAAGGTCAATGAATGGCTAAACTGACACTTTGAAAATGAGAAAAAATAATAATAAATTTTTTTATTATATATATACATATAAATATTGAATCATGATTAATCGCATATTAATCGTAGATTTATTTTTTCCAATTTTTTTTCAATAAGATATTTTTCATGTTTTTAATACTTTTCTAAGCAGTTTTGTGCAGTTATAGAAAAAAGCACATTGATTACTTGCTAAAATTACCCACTAGAGGTTAAATAACTACGTATACAGACATGTACGCACGCACACACATGCTTACTCTCATAGCACTTCTGACAGCCTCACCTTTATTTAGCAAAACACATGCTATGAACAGGAGTAAATATTATGCAGTGCTGTTAAAAGTTGCTGCTTGTACAAATATGAGGATGTCTCGGCTGAAAGCGGACCAGAGGAGGAGAGCTGTGAATCAGCTGTGTGCTGCACAGCAGGTGGTATTTGAGACGCCACGTACTGGTGGAAACTCGTGCTGCCTTTATGTCCAATTGTTATTATTAATACCAAAAAACGACCTAAAAATTGCACATGGCCATCCACTCACGTGGTAATTTCCACTGGGAAACTTGAAGATTTTTATGATACCCGAGCTGCCAAGATAAGATAAACTTTGACCTTTTTAACATGGCGGAAAGCAACAACAGTATGGTGAATGCTAAGCATTGCATTCTTTTAAAAGTTCTCTGCTGCTGTTGGTTGATTACTTTTTATCCACCATAATGCTGTGGCAGAGAGAATTTTAACAACATTGCCATTTAAACTTAGTGTTGTTTTTAAAAACACCGTTATTGTTTGGTTTTCCCTCCCAAGAGCAGATGTTAGCAGTCAGTTGAGGATAGCCTCCAGTAGGGCACTGTGCGGTCGGAGGCAATTCTCTCTTGTGAATTTATTTGGTCTGTAGTGTACGCCAGTAACAGCATGATATACTGGGACTAGGAGATGACCCAGTGCATAGCCCAAACTCTCCATCAGCAGGAATGAGATGGCAAGTTGTACATGGACCAGGATTTCACCACTGCTCTGCAGTGGGTCCGCCATGTTTCACTTCACTACGACAACAAAAGCACATGAACACAACGCACTCGTAATTTCCACTTTACAAATGGAAAGGATCATCTTTCCCATACCCAATGAAAGGCAGCTCAGTTCATATCTACAGTAGATAAAAATATCGTATTCTTGTCCACAGAACCATCTTGCAGTGCTTTAAAGCTAAACTGTCCTTATCCATTCTGTGTCCATTTCTGCTTCAGAACCACAACCTCTAGCTCCAGAGCAGGAGATGTCCACCTCTGCTGGCTGAGCCCGCCCTGGCTTACGGTCAGATATTATTGTCTTATCTTGGAAGACTGTGGACGAACCATGTCAAAAGTTAAAAGTACTGTAACATGTTGTAGACTCTTCATTAGCTGTTGATTAAAGTCTTTAAAATGATACTTTAACTTTAGGTTTGTTCAGTTTAGGCCAGAGATATTTTTTCTATTTCTTTTTCTACTGTTTTGAACTGAAATGCAATTAAATGCATTTTTCCAGACATTACCAGAGCTCGAGTTTAA
>JBBBVU010000014.1:17729380-17741491 GCA_037177055.1 Atherinosoma microstoma | reverse complement strand
TGTGTGTGTGTGTGTGTGTGTGTGTGTGTGTGTGTGTGTGTGTGTGTGTGTGTGTGTGTGTGTGTGCGCGCGTGCGCTCGTGTGTGTAGATAAATAAACAAATAAAATGAGCAAAGTTTTTTTTTTTCTTGTCTGACTCCCTTCAGGGTTCAAGACAGCTTCCCTGCCTTCCCAAACTGCTTACAATAAGAGGATTGCTTGGTAACAATGCAATCTTTAATTTATGATAAACTCCCAGTGAGACGGGTTGCCGGTTCCCTGATGGAGGCACTTAGAAAGAAGACAACAGAGAGGTGAAGAGCAGTGGAAAAGGCTTGTGAAAGAAAGGGGGAGAGGGAGAAAAGGTAGATAATTGAGTGGTGACAGACAGGCGGATGGAGAGGCAAACATAAAATGAATGAGAGTGATTATTCCGACGGAGATGCGTGTACTATGCTAAATGTACGCTGCCTGTGTGCACATTAATACAACGCATTCATGTGACTGACATTTAGCCTCATCGCCAACTTCAAATCTTTTGACTGTGTATCCAAGGTGGAACAAAACCCCAGTGAAAACGGTTAAGCGTTTTTAGTCCACCTTTTTTTCCAGACTGTAATACTGCCATAAATCTCCCAGTTTCTCCTCAGCCCATGTGACAGCCCACAGAGTGTCTGCCAGCGCTGCAAGTGAGGCGTAAGAAAAAGGGTCGAAGGGCCCATCCATGTAAGACGAGATGACAAGGCTCTGAATTAATTAATGTTTGTAATAGAAAAAATAAAAAAAATCGTTGGTGAAGAAAATATGTCTAACGGCAGCCCCGGGGCTTTCTGTGGTAATTAACTGGAACACAAGCCTAGAATACTCCCTCCTCCCTCCTCTTCTTCGTCTTACTTCTTTTTCCCTCCTTGCAGCTTGACTTTTTCCCTCTACGCTCTCTCTGCCTCGATGTCTATTTCTTTGCATCCCTCCTGCATCCCTTCTTTAACACTTCTCTCCAACCTCTAGCAACCCTTTCTTTATTTTTTACCTCCAGTCTTCCTCCAATGAGCAACCGTGATTGTGCACTTTGCCGCTTGTCGCCTGCCTGAGCTCCCTCGAGACGGGAACACTAAAGCAATAATACGGGCAGAGTGGGAGAGGAAAATGGCAGATGAACAGAAAGATAATGATCATGTTGCAACAAACAGTGACAGAGACGCTGGATAAAAGGAAAAGACATGTTTGTGTTTTTGAATTCAAGAAAACCTGCTGAACATCAGACGGCTGTACATTCAGAACAATCTCAGCGGGTCAGTCAAACCTCAGTCTGATCTAGAAAATGCAATCGAAAAATAAAAAATAAGACATAGGTGTATAAATTGGAGTCTAAGCGTTCCTGTGAACACGGCTTTACTGGGATGTTTTGATGCAGGAGATCTGCTGATTTCATTAATTGGTCGCTGAACCTTGGCTGAAGGGAGTGACGTCATGCTACCTTAAGTCTTCCAGAAATGCCAGATGTCAACATTTATCACTGAATTAAAGCCATCTTAACGCATCTGTTTAATCTATTTGGTATTTCCTGCAGGGCATGTGGTCTTGTTAACTATACAGGTGTAACAATTTAATATTTGCGGTTTCTTTCTGAAGAGCAAAGTATTTCTGCACAGCAGCTGCGTCTCAAGAGATTTATACTGGCATCCAAATGTTTGGGCACAGTCTACTGTTAGTGAGAAACGAACAGACTTAAATTATGACCCAATTTTACAAAAGGTATATATTATTAGATGATGCATTTAGCATTTAATAGTTTAAAATAGCAAAAGCTTGTAAATGCTTTTTTATACCAGCTAGGGGTCTTTACATTATAGTTCTTGAATGTTTGAGATCCAATCACAGAATACTGAGGATGTTCAGGTCACCAAATTGTGTCCATGGCAAAATCATCATTTAAGCCCTTTTGAGGGAGTCTTTTGTGAATTATAAGGCATGTTTAGGGACATTATGTGGTTGTAGAAGTTATTATCTTGGTATATTCAGATAATGGCAGATATTACATGTTTGCTTTCTGGTGTTTAAATTAATATACAGTTTTTCCTCTACAAGGAAAATGTTTCTTGTGCCACTGGCAGCAAACCTACAGCAAAACTGATTCACCTGCTTGGCAGTTGAAGAGCTGTTCCCATGATTTTCTTCACCCTCTTTTCTCCAAACATATCTTTGTTGATCGCAACCGCAAAGTAGTGATCCCCGAAGATTTCTCACCAAAGTGCATCAGTGTTTACATTTAGATTTCTCCAACTCCTGAATGTTGTGTTGAGGGAGGTTTTCCTCTGATGACTCTTCCATGATGGTCATAACGATGCCAGGTGTGGCACTGCAGAGCAGATCACTGCCATTCCAGTCTTTTACATTAAAGTAAAGGCTTTGATGGGTCTTTCTAGCATTATAACAGGCATTTCTCTGGTATTTTCTGGAGGTTTTAAGACCTCAATTGGTCTTCTTAACAGCTTTTTTCTAATTACCTTGCAATCTAAAAAACCAGACTGAAAATACTTTGCTAAACTCTCATCTTTACCTGCTTTGAGGGCATCGATTGTTTGAATTTTGATGTTAATGTTAGGCAGCTGCTTGGAGGAGTCCATGGCTGCTGATTGTTAGGATTCAGGCAAAGCTTTGAAATTCCCATCAATTTGCCTGATTATAATTATGAACAAACCATAGCCCCAAAAACGAAATTAGATACCACAGAAACACACAACACTAATCTTTCTAAAAGAGTGTTTACCAATTTGGAGTTGATTAATCTTGCATTCACCAAAAATATTTACAGTAACAAATATTTTCAGTAATGGTAGCAACCCTTGCATACCAGTGTGGAGCCCAACTGAGCTTATTTAAACTCAATTCTAATAATAATCAGAAAACAATTTATTTTGTTAGTGTGTATTAACCCCATTTCTACCACTAACCCAAACCAGTTCTGATTATTCTAAGTATCTGCTTAGGGGACTGAAACCACATGTACTATATGCAGAAGTCAGAGCCAAAAAAACAGATGACAGCAGATTGGGGTGACACAAGATCTGCAACACATCATGGAGCTTGTTCTTCTCTGCGTTTGTATTCAGATCTGCAGGTTAATGAGTGAACAGCAGCTGCATTCTGCCGAGTTGATGCAGGGTTACGTATATTTATAGCCTCTGCTGCTGTCAATCAGTTCTCAAACCTCAAAACTTCATTTCTTCTCGTGTTCTCACATCTATCCTGTAGCTTTTTCCTGCCTGGCATATGCAAATCCCAGAGTCTGTGGTTAACGTGGAAGAAAACAAACGTGAATGTTTTTTTAATTATGACTAAAGGATCAAATTCTGTTATGAGAAAGCCACATGTGTCACTGACCAGGTATTTCTTTAAGACACTGTCTTTTTTTTTTTTTTTATGAGGAGGGGTTCAGTAACGAGGGATATTAGTCAACAGCCTTCAGCAAGGATAACCCTGCTATTTATAGGGCTTTGAAAATTTAAAGTAATTTTTTTTTTAAATGTGATTTTCTGGTATGGTAGACAATTACTAGTGCTGCTCTGCTAGCATGCTGCTCATGCTGTGCATACTGTGTAGGTAAGTTGTTACACTTTGTCTACACAGCAGCTTAAAAACTCCATGCGTGTCTACAAAAGGCACTCAGGCTCAGCGCGCATCTATTGCAATTTTACTTGAAGCCTTATAATGAACTTTGGGCTGTATTTACAAGTGTATGGTTTCTGAAATATGCAGCAGACCTGCATAGCATGATATGAAGATGAACCGGTGTGTTTGAAGATTTTCTTCACTGAGAGAAATCTCAAGAGCTAAAATATATTTTAAAAAGACTGTTAGGATTTGTATTGTTTGGCCTTTCTTTTGTAACTCAGAGTTCCAGCTGGGTGTGGTGGTAGTGGTGCTAATGGATGATTCATCTCACCTGCTGCTGATCATCTCAGCCTGTTTATTTAAGAGCCAGCCTGCAGTCCACTCATTGCCAGATTGTTGCCTTACCTAGTGGTACATCACCAGCCATTCACAGAGGCATTGTTTGACCTGTCATTTTCTGGATACTAATGTTACTTTTTTTTGGTGAACTTCCTTCTTTCTTTCTTTTTAGAAGCTGACCAATTCTAAAGAAAACCCTCTCTGAACTGTTTTGCCCAGCTGCACCGCTACCACCTCTGCCTCAGCTATTTTTTGTTAACCTGGATTTTTTGTTCTTGGAATGAACTTTATTAATCCTGCTGTCTGTTCCTTCCTGGGTCTGGCTTGTATTTTCCTAGCCCTAACAAAAACTGTATTTTAGCCAGTAATTTGGTTTCTGGCAAAATACCTGTCCCAACATTTAAACAAAGCTAGAGCTTTGTTCATCCCTGAAGGGAAATTAAAAAAAAGGTCGCAGACACAACCATGTAGACTTTCATGTATGTCTATAAATGATTTTTTTATTTATTGTATATTGCAGATAAACTGGTCAATTGAAGCATTTTTATTGGAAAAGGAGATGAGTCAAAAATCTGTTTGTACATTTCTGTAACAACTCACAAGCATGGAGCAGTTCTGCTCCATCTCTTTTTTGTGCGTTGATCAGAATGTTGTGAACACTTCCTGATTTAATGCTTACAATGACAACAAATTCATTGCTTCTGCATCCTTCTGTGACACACAGCATAAACTGGAAGTAAGAAATAAGACCATATAACAAACTCTGATGATGTAGCCTGCCCCAGAGATGTCGCTTTAATACTAAGTGAGTGCTGTAAAACCATATTCAAGGCTTTCAAAACAACAAGCTGCAGTGTCAAAAAGAAAAGAAATTCAGTAGGTATATAAAAGCTTACCCGTTCTCCAGAGCGAGGTCTCTTCTTCGGCCTGCTGGGTACAGTGTCTTCTTTAGGATTGGTGTCTATGGCCCAGTAGGAACCCTGTACAGTGACCACAACAAAACACAATTTAGTCTTCTTGAAGCTGCTCTGCATTCTCCTGCAGAGGTTACTATTGCTCTGTGTTAATAAACACAGGCATACACACATAATACAGCATATTTAGATACTACAGTAGTAGTTAGTAGATCTTATTCCAGCAAGAAATGCTGTCTAACGTAGGTGGTTATCTTGAGAAAACAAAAAGGAGATTTCTTGAGATAATAAAAATCTATTTATCACATGAAAAAGAGCTTTGTGATATCAAGGTAACATAAAAGATAAATGATTACAGGCATGGACACTCTCAGCTTCCATATTAAGAAATGTGCAAAAATCTCAAACTTTCTCTCACTTAAAGGTTAAGGTGGCATTTTAACCATAAAGAAAAGAAAATCACCCAAACTTTAACATATAAATAGTCTGATAACACTCTTAAATAAGATCACAAACATAAGAAAATCATTCACAAATAAAAAGGCTGAAATCAGATTTAATTTATAAATACAAAACTGTACAAGATGTATTGAGAATAAAATGAAGAACTAAAAATTAAAAAGTGAATGATGGGTGAGAAGTACTGGTTGTTATTGTCAGGAGTTGTCCAAGGGGACTTAGTCTTGCAGGTGAATTGTATTGTTTTGCAAAAATAAACAGATAAATCCCTGTTTGAACTGAAAATGCAAACCTGCAATGTAATATATAAGATGAAGAACTGTCCTTCAAAAACTGTTTGAGTAAATCTAATTCAAGTTTTTTTAGATATTCGTCCTCTGAGAACAAACTGCATCAGACCCACATGCAGTGGGACAAGGACACAAGTTAGAAAGGTTTCAGCTGATCGCATATGAATGAGATCATTTCTCAACAGCTGTTACACGAAGACAAATATTTCAAAAGGATTTTGGAGTGATTCAGAAAACTTTCCAATCAAATCAATTAAGAATAAAAACAATAAAACATGAATATACCTGGAAAAAAGGCCCAGTCAACAAACTTGAAGTACAAACTTTAAGCATGAAAACATAAATATCAAAACCAAATCTAAAAATGTGCTGACACATAGTGGAACAAAACCAATAAATTGGCTATGATACTTTAATATTAACTCAGTGCATTTTATATTGGTAAAAAAAAAAAGAAAAAGAAAAGAACAGTCTTTTGGTAGATATTCCTATTAACACTGTTTGTTCAGATTTAGTATCTTCTTTTGTGAAATCCTGCAGCTGGGTTTTAAACACTGCACTTATGTTCAAGACAGTAGCTCTAAACACAAAAGATCTTATAAATCTTTGGAGCACCAAGGTACATCTACCTTGACACTCAAAGTGAAGTCTGGGATTCTGCCCCAAGGCCTCATCCTCACAGGACAAGTTTGTAGCGCCTCACCTGGAAGATATCCAGACGGCATCTTGACCAGAGCCTTAAACACCTAAACTGGTTTCTTTTGATACTGTGGAGCAGCATAGAAGATCCGAATGAATTAAAAATCCAGGCTCTGACTAATACACTTCCCACTACTTTTCATTACAACCATCTGCCACTTTTTCAGTCAAAAATGCTACACTTGTAAAGAGCTGGCAATAAAGTCTTTAGATTTAAAAAACGTATAGTTCAGCTAAAGTTCATCATACATCATCATGCATCTTCTCTTTACGGATAAAGCCAAACCTCAGCTGTACAACTCCTCTAATAAAAGTTAGAAGAACCCTTGATTTAAAGCATTGCTTTGACACAAAAATAGTTCATAAAGTACTTATTTTGAATCAAACCTTAAGATATCTAACGATTCCTACCTCTAGTGGAAACATAGATTTTTTATAGATAGTCCATGCAAAATACACTTGCTTAATGAATTTATGTTCTGGAATTTGGATTTATATATTTAAGAAAACAGAATATGAGCAATAGTCTGTAAATAGATATCTTTCCATATTCTTTTTCCTTTTCTTTACTTATTCAAACCTGTAAAACAGTAAAAAAGAAAGTCCATACTTTTCCATCATTTTTACATACATTAAAATAAAATGTAGTAAAAATGATCATTGGAAAAATATATAAAACAGACTGACCCAATTACTTTTTTCTGTAGAAGTACTACTTTACTTGGCTTTTCCCTTTATAAGAGAAATATGTGAATTTCTGTGAATTGATTTTTTAATCAAATAATAAATTTATAACTTGTGCAGTCAAAATGGAAGAAAATATTAGAACAGTGTGTTAAAGTTGATTTAACCAGTGCTGTTGGCGGGGGGAAAAATCTGTAATCCTGTTTTTCTTTGGGGGGGGGAGGGTTTGGTTGTTTTTTTTTTTTTTTAATTGAAGTGGGGAATTCACACATTTTTTTCTGGCAGGATAACTCTGCTGTCATAACTCTTAAGTGTTACTCTATTGCTCTACATGCAGCACAAATAATTACTATTCCCTTAAGTGTAGATGGGTTGAAGTTGATCGTTTGATCACCACTACATCACAACAGCTCCAATGTTCTGATTTCTACAAACAATGTCTCTTTACATTTGGGCATTGCTAAATTAACTATATTTTCACAGCTCTTCATTATTTTGTGCTGTTAAGTATCTCTTCTCATCATAGATCATCTTCCCAGTGAGACTGCTTCAGTCACACGGACAGAGAAACTGTCACTAAACACAAAATATCCAGAACATTGAGCCATTACACCTGTGTTTCTGAATCAAATCAGTTTTCTTTGCATTTATTTCCCCTATGGTGCACACTACTGCTTCCTCCCACAGCAAATCCACTCAAATCCTTTTGATACACGATGTTAAAACACAGCAGCCTTCATAATAAACACATACAATGTGAGAGGAAGTAATCAATTGTATTTAGAAGTTCTTAATTTCCTCCTTCTCTGATTTTCCCCCATGTTTAATTTTTCCTCTTCCCTCTGAAAGAGGTCTGAAGCTGCAGACTGAATTTGAGAGGTTCATCTAGGCCACACATCCACACAGCTCAGCTCTCAACATCTAGCTCCCCCCCACCTTTCCTATTCTTGCCTCTTCTCCTCCCCCTGTCTCTCAGTCCCACATCACTGAGCAGTACACAGCCAATTAACGTTAGCACATGCATGATTTAGCTTCTCCCCTCTCTCTGTGGCTTCAAACAGACCATGTACATTCAACATCTCCACACACAGATGACCTCGCCCCCCATGCCGAGGTATCGACCACTTCGATCCACGGCGTGAATTAAGGTGCTGGTCAGGTCCAAGTCAGGCTAATCAGGGGGTAGCCGCTCTCTTTGTGTCTTCCCAGACTATAGGCCTCTACTCAAGCCCAAGGATTTTGTCTGAATTATTTAAACCTTCTTCCCCCTAATTTATTTTTCAATGGCTGCTAAATCCCCAAAGCCAGGAGAAACTCCCTCCTCTACCTCATCCCCCCCAAACAAAATGAGCAGAGTTTTGAGAGCTCATAAAAAAAGTTTTGACTTGTCAGATTTATTTAGCAATTTTTTTCTATCATAAAAGTTGCGGATTATTTCCCACATTAACCTTGTGATGAGTTCAAGCAGACAGTTAAGCTTGAAAAAAAAAATAAAAAATCATGTAACGACAAGCATCAGCGATCGACCTTAATTATATACTTTCCCCATCTGAGCAAGTCCTTCGATTCAGCACAAACAAGGACTTGACAAATTGTTGTTATCAAGCCGTTACTGCTGAGTGGCCCGGGTAACTTGGCTTCCTGACCACAGCAGCAACAGCAACAGCAGCAGCAGCGGTGAAACATATCTAAAGTTTCCTTCGATTGTGTCTGAGAGAGAGAAACAGAGAAATAGGCCCTAATAAAGCATAACAGATGCATGAAAGGCCTTGTGTCTGAGGGCGTGTACCTACATATACTTATTATTCATTACTCCCTGTGCCACATTATTACTTGGCAGAATCAATATCGCAGGAGCCACGGAAGACAGAGACAGCAGCATTATGCATTCAGCACAGCCAGTTTTTGAATTACAAACTGCTTTTAAGTACAGACACCGTATATGTGCATGTATGTGTGTTTGAGAGAGAAAAATGAGACAGACAGACAGACAGACAGACAGACAGACAGACAGACAGACAGACAGACAGAACAGGTATTTTGGTGCACTGATGCACAATGTGTATATGTATGTTGCACAAAGAAGATTGAACATTTGAAAAGTCACCAGGCCTGTCATGGATCCCAAAGATCTGCCGCTTTTTCCCCCTCCTTGTGTTCCTCACTGTATTCATCTCTTCCTCGGGTCCAATTCTCTTTGTGTGACAAGGCCTCATTTGTAAGCTCCCTTAAAAAATGTGTGTATCTTTTTTCAAAATATATAAGAAATTGTAAATCCAGCTAAGCTATTGTTCAGGACATACTTACTTTTCCAGGGTCATCTTTGGAGCGAGGCACTTTGAGAAAACACTTGTTCAAGGACAGGTTGTGTCGTATTGAATTCTGCAGGAAGGACGGGAAGAACATCAAGACAAGAGAGAAAAAAGGAAAAAAAAAGTTAAACACCGCATTTGTTTTACAGCAAAAAAACAAAAAGATTTGTATAGCTTTTTTTTTTTTACACACATCTACTGATTTAAAATAAGATATAAAGAAAAGAAGTAGGTGAAAAAATTAAGCGGCCCATTCCACAACTTTTTCAAGTTTAGTAGCTGATGTATGTGGCCAACTTAGGTTAGAAAGTTCAATCTAAGTGCCTTTTTAGCTGTTTTAATACTAGTAAAAAACAATTTTAAAAAACCACTAACATCTGGTTATGAGTGCTGAGACAAGTCACACTGAAGGACAGTAAAACCTGCATGTGCTGCAGCTCGGCTTGGCATCAATGAAAACACAACATCCTTCATTTCAGTTCGGATGCTGTGACTAAAATGGACACAGCTCACTTCTTTTTTAATACACATTTCTACTGACATTAACATCTCACATGGAGGCTCTGAAACTAACAACAGCTCACGGTCAAAAAGATGAGACAGATGAGATTTGTTTCACCTCTTGTCAATACAACTGGAAGCTTATTCTGAGTCCAGTCGTATGTCCTGCAGTCAAAAGTAAACTAGCCTGATTATCTCAGTCAGAGTTGTGATTGTTGTTGTGATCCTACAGCCTGTAGGATACATTGTAATGTATTCATGTTGTCTAGTGACAGCTGATTTGTGGCGGTATCTGTATAGTGGACCATTAAGTTTCAGCGTTAAAAGCAGTGATGTTTACCCACTGTGGGAAACACTTTAACCTTCTTGTTTTAACAGGTGTACCCACATTGAAAAAAAATCCTCTTAAACTACTTTTGGTGTAACCTTGATATTTGTCAAATATTTACAATATCTTCTGAGGCTGCTGGATTTTAAAAGGATTCAGAAAATTCCATTCACAATAGAATCCAGCTTGCAGAGCTCAAAGCCAGAGGTACCCAAGCAATAGACTAAGTGAAGCAAATGGACCTCCATGATTTAATCAGGAGAAGATAAATAGTTCTGACACCCTGGTTGTAGCACCACCAGTGATAAACGCATCCCCGTACAGTCCCAATAAGCAGTTAAACAGGTGATTATATTCATCATATTTAAGCAGCCTTTCCTGAACAAGGAAATGCAGTGTTTTTATGCCTTTATTTTTTATTTCATGTTTCTGTTATTATTATTTTTCTTTTTCTTAATGCTTATTAGATGACTGCCATTCTCTAAATTTAGTTTATAAATCAAATAAAGATACAATCCATGAAAGAGACATAATCATAACAAACTGAGAATATTAAGTGGGTTTCTGGTTGGTTTAATAGCATTCTGGACGCACTTATGGAAAAATACAAGCGATTTGCTGCATCAGGAAAACGAAACAATCTGTTCGCTTAAGCTCACTTTGGGAGTTTTGCTTCTCCTGCCACGGTATACAATCTGTCTGTGTGTTTGTATATTCTTTTGTAAGGTAGCCAGGTTAGTTAAAATAGCAATGAAAAGGAGAAATCCAACATTTTTCTGTATGCACACACACAAAAGGTGGAATTTTCTCTAGTACTAACACAAGCAGTTTGTTATATCTTCATATGAAGTAAAGTACTGATAAAAACAAGTCATAATGGTTTTATCAAAAGAAAGTTTACAAGAAACACAAAAGCTGGGGTAAGACATAAATGGTCAGAGAGAGACAGAAAGTCTCAGGGCATTTGATGTTTTTTCGGTGTTAGGAAATGTTTTGCATTTTCTTTTCACATTTAGAATTGTTAAAATGTTGACATAGCACTCTTAGTGTTGCGTTAAATGGTGTAAGGTGATTCTGAGCACAGAAGACTCTTAAACCTATTCTGAGACACGCTGAGACACATATTTTTTCAGTTGCCCTCTCTGAAAACACATTTTCAGTCATGTTAGCAGCAGAAAGTCACAAATGTGAGGCAAAGACTGAGAAATCAGAGAAATGAAATAAAATGACCAATTGTTTCTCAGCAGTAACATTCTAAAAGCTGTGGATTTGAGTCATTTATCAAGGAAGGGAATCAGTAGTTCTTTGCCCTTCAAGGCAATTTCATCTCCTCTTTGACCTTGGGTAAATGGCCACCTATCAAGACAGGAGGAACACAAAAAGTGTTGCAAAGGAACAAGAAATGTGTTACTGACAGAAGCAGTAGTATCATCCCTTATCCTGACATTCTGCCTTACCTTGGCTACGTCTGCTGGAGGTTTACATTTGGACCTGGACCGCTACCTTCACCATTAGAGCAGAGCATTCTTCCACTTTCTAGTACTTGTTTTGTGCGAGAGTATTTCAGGAGTGAAATAGATGGTCTTACTCTGCAGATGCAGACAGTTGGATTGATTAAAAACTGAAGCATATCTTTTATTAGACACACTTACAATTACAAGGGAGGCTGAAATACATTCAGTGTGGATAGCTTGCAAGCCAATGTGAGGCTGAAGCTGTGATCTGGCATGACTGTGAGTTGCAATAGTTTTACAGTCCCAATCTGAAAGACTCTTGACTGCATTCTTTGAATATATGTTTTGAAGCTGAAGCTGTGATCTTAAACTGGAATTACTAAAACTCACATTCTTTAGCAGATAACACATTCAGTTAGCCATAATGAAAGAAAGCTGGTATTTCTACGATCTGTAACACCTCGGTGTGTGTGTGTGTGTGTGTGTGTGTGTGTGTGTGTGTGTGTGTGTGTGTGTGTGTGTGTGTGTGTGTGTGTG
>JBBBVU010000014.1:17718815-17729280 GCA_037177055.1 Atherinosoma microstoma | reverse complement strand
TGTGTGTGTGTGTGTGTGTGTGTGTGTGTGTGTGTGTGTGTGTGTGTGTGTGTGTGTGTGTGTGTGTGTGAGGAGGGAAAGGAAGAGACAAAGAGAGAAGGCCAGAGAGGGGGGCCCACAACAGTATAAGCTAACCTGACACGAACCTGTTCTCCCTTCAGGCTCCCGTTCTCCACTCATCTGCTGCTGCTAATTAATACCACTGGGGAGGAGGAGGAGAGAACATAGCCGGACTGGAGTAATTCCTCTTCCTCTTCTCCCTGGTTCCTACTGCTCAAAACCAGCTTTGTTACTCCAACAAAAACCATCCTCTCTCCTTGTCTATAGCATATCATAACAGCCCTGTCCACCTCTGCCTTGCCCCGATCTGCCTGAAGAAATGCTTCAGCAGCTTTACTTAGCGGGTCACTGGCTGTTTGAGGCTGTCCATCAAGTAAAAATGAAGCAGTCGGCTGATAAAAAAGGCAAAGAGGAAAGCCACAAGCTCGCCACACAGCAGAAAACATCTGCTCCAAAAACCATCTTGCGGATGGTGCCGTTTGATTGTTCACAGAGTGCCATCACTTCAGCAGCCATTCATTTTGACTTCAACTTCTACCTACTTCTTGTTATTTTATTAATAAATATAAATATATATATATATACACACACACACACTCTCTTTTTTTTAAATCATATATTTTATATATATTTCAGACTTTGCACACTCTGGCACTTTTTGAAATGTGTGTCCTCAGCTGGCCTCGACTGGCATGCTGAAAAATTACCCACTCTGAAAATAAAAATCTCTTATTGACCTGAATTTGTTACTTGAATGTCATTAAGTTCTGTAAAAGTTCCCCCACTATGTGGAGCCGTAAGTCAGACCCTGTCAGCAAACTGGGAGTTATTTCTAAGACTGGTTTGGGGTATAAGAGACTGCCTCCCAATGTGTGTGTCCGTCATGATATCCATGTCCACAGCATACCATGTAATCCAACAATAAATACATAAAATCTTCCTTTTATAAAAGGTTATTTTTGTTATTCATGTTTTCTTTTTTCCTTTTTTTTCTTTTTGGTCTTTTAAAGTGTAATTTTAGTTACTTGTTACAATTCACTAGAATTTAATCTGCTTTAGAATTACATTTTTAAAATGGTCTTCATGAACTACAATATGATGGGAGTTTGTGTGTCAGAACAGCAGGTCAGTTGCTCTGAATCAGGAGGCCAAGATAAAGAAAGCATGAGTTTCAGAAGGAAAAATTATTCAATTTGTAATTAAGTTAATAAATAACTTTCTGAATTTGACATTTATCTGACATAAAAGCTATAAGCTCTGCTGAAGTTGGATCACGGAGTATTAACAACAAATTGTTATTTTTTCATGTTTGTATCACTAGTTTTGATTTGAGCAAGGCTGCAAATCAAAATTATGCGTACTGTGTTCCTGTGACATTCTGTGGCTCATGTGTTTTCCTGCTCTCACTGCTGTGTGAAAAAACAATACCTTGAATTTATCTTTCAGAACATTTAATTTCCCACTTAATAGGGATAAATAGAATATCAATTACAATATGGTAATTAGACTTTTAATGAACATAACCATTTAATGTCCAATATTGAGAGAGCTCTAATTTTTTCAAGTCCATAAACAACACAAACACATGCACGCACACATTCTTAGCCACCCACATGCATCCAAAAGGTCAATGACACATAAAACCTTTTTTTTTCCTTGTGACTGATGGGAATCTTGAAAGGAAGAAAATAAAAATGGAAGAAAGACCTAAAGAAAAGAACCAATTTCACTGAGTGAGCTGTAAGGACATGGAAGTACTGCGTGGGTGTGTGTCTTTAAGAATGGCTGCGCGCAAAAGGAGGCTGCCCTTCCACATGTGAAGCATCACTCTAAGCTTGCTTGTGCTCATACATCACACATATGCATATACTGTAAAAGTGAGACTTTTTTCCTTTATATTATTCTCCCAGTGAATGGAGAGAACCATCACCATCAATAAATGTACTGATTAGCAGTCCTGCGAAGAAAGATAATGAAAGTCACCACTGTGCCCTCCTTCCAACCACTCCTCTCCCTGCTTGATTAACGAGCTTTTTGGGCCGGGTAAGGGCAACTGCATTTCTTCCCAGTAGCTGATGGATCACACAGTCAGTGGCAATGCATGAGAGCTTGTCTGAGTGTTTGTGTGAAATACAGAAAGACACAGAATAAGAAAACTATTTGAGTCTCATAACTTCAGCATATCCAAATCTATATCAACAATGTTTCCACTGCAGGAAACTGTACATATAAATACATGTTTCCTTTAACCACAATCAGCGTTGTTTGTCATACACAACAAACTTATTGTGCATTATCTGTCATTCAAATGAAACAACTATTTCAAAGAATAAGAAAAAAAAAGAAATCAAATGGGAGTCATGTCAAATTTGCATTTGAGTTCTCTTCAGGCTAAACAGTCTACTTCAGTTTCGAAAAGCATGGAGACACTTGAAATGAAGGGGAAGGGGTTACTCTGAGAAATTGGGCTTAAGACTTCTGTTGCAGGAAGACATGAATTAATTTTTAATTATCTGTTAAAGATATAAAACTTAATGCATGTTTGTGTAAGTTGTACAAAATTTACTTTTATATCTACTGTTTTAGGGTGTTTGGTAAGTGGATGCTGCTTCTCAATGTGGGGAGCAGCATCTTGGATGTGACAAGGTTAGTTACGTAAAGGCAGGCTTGATAAGCCTGGTTGACTTCTTGACAAATGCAATGTGATATAATGTGATGTGTGACAAAAAGTCAAGTTTTAGAAACATGCTTTCGGGTGAAGGGGAGACCGAGAACAGGAGCGCGAGACTCGGTGTGTACGTGTGATTCAGCCAGAGAAAATGATATGTGATCAAAGACAGACCCGATGAGCTTGGCAGGAATGGATGGAAAGGTTATATGGATGTGTGCAGGAGCAGATATGGCAGGTTAAAGCATTCAGTGAGATATTCTGGCTGTGAGCTGGAAGCTTGCTGTGTGAGTGAATGTGTGCGCAAGGCCTACCAAGGAAACAGGTCACATGGACACGAGTGACGTTACATAAGTGGGTAGGTTGGATGATTTGGGTCATGGCAGCTGAGTTAAACATAAAATGGCAACATGAGACAGCATTTCCTTTAAAGTGACTTTTAACAGTGTTTAAATGAATGCATGGCAAATATAAATATTATAAAAAATTAAACATTATAATACAGCAATTCCAACTACACTGGAAAAACACACTGATGACATTAAGCGCAGTGGAAACATGCAGTACAGGTTATAGTTGCAAAAAACATCTAGAGGTAAGGGTTGTAAATAATCACTTGCCCTCATGCGCTTACTTTTTTTTTAATGATATAAAGAGAGGAATCCAATGTTTATTTTGAACATTTTCCAGATGTGAGTTAAACACATTGTCAGCTTTTGCAAAGTAAAATGAGCAGGGGATTTTAGAAAAAGGCTGAAATGGAGATTTGGGAGCAAAGAAACAAAAAAAGAGAGGTTAGAATGAATTCATAAAGTGAGCAGAAGTGGAGCTTCTCAACAAATGAGACCCCCGATGGCATTCTTCTGTTCTGTTAAGTCCTGCTGATTCAAGCTAGAATAAAAAAGTACTAACTTGCATTCACTTTCCATCACAACTTCGTCACACCAAGCTTACCTATAAGGCAACTTAAATAATGGAAAAGACTTGACCTTTAACAGTACATTAGAGCCAGGCAGATTGTGTCCACCCTTTAACACCACCTAAATGTACCCCTCACACCACCCGAAAATGTAGGTAGGCAATATATAGTGCAAAACCAGAAAATGTTGTAAGGTAAGATTTAGCCAGTATTCTGCAAAAAAAAATTCTACAGTGCCAACAAATTTTTGCAGTAATGGGAGAAGACATTTTCAATTAAATAAAGTGGAAAAACTTTACAAGACGACATTGAGATTACAGGCATTACTTGTCCACTGTAGCTTTTTGAGTTGGATTGTGAGATTTGGAGGCTGGGAAATAAATTTCAAGCCATTTCATGTTTCAAGATGAATTTACCAATGTGCCTTGGCATGCTGTAACCGAAAGCCTGAAAGGATCCTCTCAGCAAAGTAAGAAATGAACCCTTCGTGCCTCTGTCTGTGTTGTTTAGATCCCACTAAATCCTCAGTTCGGTTGTATGTCTGCAGGGACACTGGAGTCAAAGGGCAAAAGGTTCACTGGCCAGGGCATTAACCTATGGAGGGCTTATGGAGTCTGACAGGCACACACACACACACACACACACACACACACACACACACACACGCACAACCACTCAGTGGTATTCAGGAGAGTAGTCTCTACCATGCCCTTCAGGATGAATGTGCTTGGGTGTCAGAGTGGTAGCTCTTGTGCAACCACAGACAGAACAAGAAATGGAGAAAGAGAAAGAAATTGTGACAAGGAAAGAAGATATACTATATGGAATATCTGGAAGGAAGAACGATTTTATTAACTTCCAGCTGTACCATGCAGTGCATAAAGAGAGAGTAAAATGTGGTACATTTTAAAGGTAAAGCAGAGGAGAGGGAGCTGAGGGGAAGGAGGGTGCAAGAGACAAAAAGAAATAGAGAGCTGGAGTCAGCTGGAAGAGGGAGCACGGGGTGCAGGCATATACGGACAGGTGTCTTAGATGTGAGAGTCTCCTGCATTCTGAGCATCATTGAGACACCTTATTATATCTTGATAGTGACGGAGTGACAGACACTCCATGAGTATGCAGAGTTGAATACAAGTCAGTACTTCAAACCCTACCTGATACATATTCATTTCATTTGATGGACCCTTCCCCCACCCTCTACACTACCTCGCTGAAGTACTTCACACAAGTCATCTATAAGGAGTGTTTATACACCAGTGTGTGCCAGAAAATATGTGTAGCCGTGCAGTGCATTTCAGCATTTTGTTCATGCACATTCTTGTGTGTTGGCATGCATGTATGTAAGGCACTGTGCACATGACTCTGAGTAGCATTGTATAGAACAGCATGAATTTGAGTTTTTAACAAGCATGCTTACAAATTGAGTGTACCGTTCTCTATGCAAGTTAGAGTGAATATGTGTGTGTTTGCATGTGAATGGCACAAAAAAACATCAGAGAAAATGGGGGAAAGCGGGTTGCTTCTATCCCTAGGGATCTAGCAAGTGGCTCCAAAACAATAGGAGTGCACTAAAATGCAATGTTATCATTCTAACCAGCAGGCTCTGCTTCAATAAATGAACATTAACCAGCTTTGGCACACCTTTTTAGCCTGTGACACTGTAATGCAGAGCTCTTGTCACAGGTTACATTTTCCTAGTGTTGCATTTCCACAGGCTCAGGTCAGCCTGTTTCAATTATTGCACAAAGGGGGCGCCAAGTCATGAACACATGCATCACCACCACTGCTGGCTGACCCATGGGAGTTCCTCCTCCTCAAACATCATATGTCTGTGCTGGCAGACACATCACTAAGGGCTTTTGTAGCATCTAACTGGAACTTTGGGTTTTATTTGCACTTTCAGTATATGTGTCAGGGTGAGGTCGCAGTGGTTGGCACTGTCATCTTTTGGGTCTGAACCTGTGGACCAGCCAGAGCTTTTTCATGTAGTTTGAAAGTTCTCCCAGAGTCAGTGTTTCCTTTGACTGTGGGTGTAAGCATGAACAACTATGTCTGTGTTAGCCTTGTCTTTAAAAGGTATGACACAGTTAATGCATAATTGTATATTTGTGATTGTTTGAGAAACACTTGAAGGTTTTGTATAGTTGTCTTATTACTATTATTTTGTCACATTTTCCCATTGTTTTCTACCATTTGGTAGAGTTGATTCAATGTCAAGAGTTGGCGTTGTTCTTGTTGCTTCCTTTTTTTTTTAAGTTAGCACAGTGTAAAAGTTTCAGTATTAATTTCCACCAATTGGCTTTGTTCATTCAGTGTATATTAATTATTTTTAGCAGGCTAAAAAAAGAAGAAAACAGTCATCAAGTAAAATGTAATAATCCAGATTAATGAACATGCTACCTGCTCAACCTCCAGTGACTGAACAGTGGATGTATAAAGTGAATGAAAGGAAATATTCATTTATCCTTGCAGAATATCAGACTTATTTTTCTTTTTTTTTCTCTCTGATACCTTCAGTTTAGTTAGTGATGCAAATCCAACATTTACTTCTGCTATTTAACATAAGAAGCATAATACCAGTTACATAATGTTGTGTAGGATGTAGAAAATGCTCCAATCTCTTACTTTAACCCATTTTGACCTGAGGCTTTATTGTAAAAAGCATTTTAAAACCTGAGGTTTTACTTAAAACTTTTATTACAGATGATCTGAAGAAAGTATAAACATTAAACAATAATTTGAAATGTTCAATCTTCCTCTTTTTATGCAAAATATTTTGTGGTGCACAATTAATCAAAATCAATATGTGCTATATCAATATGGCAAAAACAACAGGAATATCTCAAATACATTATGAGTCAAAACAGGGCCTTCACAGTTGTACTGATGCAGGCTTCAGTTCACTCACATGAAGTTCAGCTTCTGTGCATGTTCTTCAACTAACTAGCATGTATAGGTAAGTATCTGTTTATCTGCAGTCATATGGTAATTGCAATATTCAACAATATGGCGTATTGCATGTTTTCCTAATCTAGTGCAGCTCTGGTTTTGATTTTACCCTCATATTTTGCATCGTGAAAATGTTGATTTAATATAAGATACATCGGGCTTGAATGGTGAAAGCATGGACATGCTCCATCAGGTTTTAATGGGTTAACATGCTGGATAGTAGACAATTTTATATATGTTAGGCAGACTTTGGAGCATTTAAGCCAGTCTGCCATGTTTGTTAACCACAGCACTTCTTGAGTTATAAGGCTTTGTATTGTATGAGTCATTAGTGTGGTTTTCCTTCAGATGCCTGTAGAGGCATAGAGAGAGGTAAAAGAGACTTACTAAACAGAAAACATGAATAAAAGATCCAATATGGGATTCACTGGTAGCAGAGCTTAACGAATAAAGGTATTTTAACAATTTGGGACTGAATCCTAAAAGGAACGAGCTGTCAGATCCTATTTCTTCTAATTGGAAACTTTTATTGTGAGGCAGCAGCAGGAATTGCAATGACTTCATCAAAGAATCAGAAGAACTTCAAGAAAACATGATAAACAAGGAACTGAAACTTGATGCCAGACAGGATTTCTCACAGCAGTGCATAAAGATGCATTGATTATATAGAATGTATATAGTTTACTGTGGTCTAAAGAGTCCAGTTTGAGAAATACATTTAAGCAATTAATGTACATTTGACTCTAGAAAATGACACTGCAGTAAAAGAGGAGTCTGCTTCAATTTTTATTTTTACTGGCCATCTCTCTGGTCTCACATGAGCCAATTTCCCAGCTAATACAGAAAGACATATCCTTCCAACAATAACTATAATAAGGTGTTTCAAAAATAACACAGATATCAAACTAGGTCATAGTGGAACACTTCCTGTTGCTGTTTGTGTCAGTGGTGAAGTGACAGTCTTGGTCAACCCCTTTCCAGTAGAGGAGGTGTGTAAGTAAAGGAGAAGGACAGAGGGGAAGCAGGACAAGCAGGAAAGCGTACCGCTGAACCATTCAGCCTTTTTATATTCTAAGTCTTACTGATTAAATGAGGGCCATTGCAGACTGAAGTTTTTATTTTCTTATGTGAGCTGTGGTGAAGTGACCATCCATCTAAATTATTTTTACTGTTTGTCCAGTTTAATTTAACCTAAAACGGAGTCATTTTTAGAAAAAACATAAACCTACAGCACGTCCTTTTATACACCCATTCTCTGTACAGTAAGCAGTGTCTTTCTTTTCCAAAAGTGGGGGCAATGTAGAATTCAGTGTCTTGCCCAAGGACACTTGGGGATAGGAGCTGGGGATAGGACTGCTGACCTTCCAACTGAAGGATAACCACTCTACCCACTGAGTTACAAAGTGACCTTATATAAGGACTATGCATTTAAGAGAGTTTTGCTATCGCCGCAAAAAAAAATGGGAAGTGTTTAATTAAATGAATGCAGAAATGTTTACTAAGCTTTGTGCTCACAATTTAATCTCAATTGCACTATTATTCAATTAAAAAAAAGTTTAATATACAACCAATCAAAAATTTGGATACACTTATCCATTGGATTTAATGGGAAAGTGAGTTCAAAATTTTTACTCTAACTGTAGATGTTACACTGATGCTTCTTCACCTATGTGTCTTGGCAAATCCTGAACCATTTAAATTGAATAAAAAATTGGAATAATGAAGTTTAATGACACTATTGGAGGAACTCATTCATTCATTTTCTGTACTGTTTTTTCCAATTCAGGGTCGCGGCAAAGCTGGAGCCTATCCCAGCAATTAGCAGGCGAGAGCACTCTAGCTGTGTACCAATTCAGGGACTGCACACCACAAAGGCTACAGAGTGGCCTCCGTAGGCTGGGCCCTTTGAAGCCGTTTATTCGTTCGTGAAATGAGACAACCTTCCTAGTGTGCGAGAACTACCTCATAGTGCTCCAGTCTTCTGTTGCTTAGCACTGCAGATATGAAAGCGTTCCTATTCTTCCCACTAATTCCTTCAGATTCTGCATTAAAAAAACTAAATGGAGCCAGAAATTTACGCTGAAAGTCTCGTTTTAAAATTTGCTTCAGTGGCTGGCTTTTTAAAAAATAAAAAAATAGACACTTCATTAACCACTTACAAATATCAAATCTTACACAATTTTAATGCCACAGATTAACAAATTTAAAGTTTCTTTTTATATTCTTTCACATCTCTAAGGCAAAAGAAATACTTACACTTAAAAACGTACTCCTCTGCACTTTGCTGCTCATTCCCTGTCATCAGAGCCGTGGCTCTGCCTTCCATCTTGTTTGAAATCAATTATGGGAGAAAAGAGGCCGCGAGTAGCCTTCTTTACAGGCCAAACGGTGTGCGGGTTTGTAGGGTGGATTCGGAGGTTCCTTCGGAGGCTTTTGAATTGGGACAGTGCTTGGCTCTGTTGTGACGTGTGCAGCTGACGAATATGCACTTCGAAGTGTGCAGACCCTGAATTGGGGCACAGCTTCTGGGTAGGTTGCCAACCTATGGCAGGGTCAACCATGGAGGAACTGATTGATCAAATCAGAACCATTTATTTATCTATTAGTTTATTTACATCTGAGCCAAATATTATATCTTCACTTTCATTAAAAGAGCACCACAGAGGTTTCACTAGAACAGATCCTTATATACTGGAACAGGGCTGGTTTCTCATAATTAAACCAGGAAAAAAAACATCCATGCCTTCTTGATATGTTTTATGACACACTGATGTTATTTCGGGGTCTGACAGACAACAGACCCATGTCAGACAGGATGTAAAAACCTGTAACAAGCAAATAAACTCATTCTGTGGTGTAATTGTTGCATTCCAGAGTGCAGGGGGAAACCAGCCTTCAGCCTGTTATTAGCCATATGGAGAGTGCTACAGGCCTGGCTGGTTAGAGAGGGAAGCACAAAGCTGGATGAGTGCCAAGTCCTCAAGGAGATAGCTAAAGAAATTCCTTGCTTTTAATTAAGAATTTAATACTTAGACTGGTATTAGTGATTAGTACCTAATTAAAAGCTCTAGCAGTGATTCTCATACAAGTATAATTAATGGCTGCATCTATGTGTGCAGTGTTTAAATGTATACAGTGCACATGCGAGCATGTGTATGTGCATAAAAAGTGAATAAAATCTTATACAGGCTGATAATACTAGTAAATAGAAACAGTTTTAATTCGAGATGTATTTCTCCACATTTTTTGTGAAAGAATGTCTATAATTATACTGTTTGTCTGATGGATAAATCAGGATTTAGCAAATTTTTGACTCTGGATCTGATGACAGCTGAAATATATGCAAAATTATTTATCATTTTTCTGACTAAACTTTCAAAGCAACGAGAGGATCTCAAGTAAATACAGAAAAATGCCTTATAATGAAAATCAAAACTACTACTGCAACTTTGGCAGGAACTGTAGGGTTTCTGTAATTATCTAGAAAATGAAGGTGTGTGTGTGTGCGTGCGTGCGTGCGTGCGTGCGTGCGTGCGTGTGTGTGTGTGTGTGGTGCTCCTGATGATTGTCAGCTTTGTTGTCCTGCAAAGGCTGTAGGATGTTCTGTTGTCTTACTGTACAGGTGTAGCCGTTGGTCGGTTAGTGTTTCTGGTTGGATCGAAGGGCTATTGCTATTCTATGTGGTGTAGGTGTATCTCGTCTTTCTTTTCTCTATTCACCTTTTCATTTCTGTTAACTATCCTTTTTTTTGTCTACCCCTGTCAGGTCATTCAATATTATGTAAATTAATTTAAAAAGAAAGAAAGAAAGAAAGAAAGAAAGAAAGAAAGAAAGAAAGAAAGAAAGAAAGAAAGAAAGAAAGAAAGAAA
>JBBBVU010000014.1:17700894-17712098 GCA_037177055.1 Atherinosoma microstoma | reverse complement strand
TGACTGTGGAAGTATTATTGTGTGTAAAAAAAACATGTGGCACTATTTCTTAATAATTCATGAATCAAAGGGTTAATTTTTACTTTTGTCAATTTCAGCTTATTTCAGTGACAGCTGTATTTTTTTCCTCTTGTAATGGAAGGGTATGAATAATTTTGTGCACGACTGTATGTGTTCTTGTTTACTATGTCTTTTTATGTATTTTATTTTTATCATTCTTATTGGAAAGCACTTTGTGGTTTTTATCTGTGAAAGGTGCTATATAAATAAAATTTCTTTCCTTCCTTCCTTCCTTTTCTCAGTTTTACTACCATGGCATGTGTTGCACCAGTGGTCCAAATGAAAAGGAAGGGATTGTCAGATCAAGGCACAACAATTATAAATGTTACAAACGCTGCTTCAAAGGGAAACATTTGTGTATACATATCATGCTACCTGTAGAAGTTCTTCTAGATCTATTCCAGCAGGGTCATGATGCCATTCTCTCAGTGCTGAAACGTAATTTTTAAAAAGAAAACTGCACTGAATCGAGCATGTCTGAAGCGCTGGTATAAATGGTCATGGAGCTGTGTTGATGCCATAGTTTGGTAACTCAATGACACATTTGATGATCACAATGCCCCGCTGAGCAACATCTGTTTTTTCTGTGTAAATTACAAAAGAGGAAGTGCAGCAGCTTCTCAAGGACATCTTCTTTATCTTGACCCCTAACGTTTGAAAACCTGGCCAAATTTTCAATATATTTTGACATCTAACACATGAATCTGTTGATAGTGGTGATGTGAAGTCTGCTTGAGATGGCAAATAAGTAAGTCCTGAAGACATGTAAAAGACAAGAGGAATGCTGACAAACTTCTACACTGCTGTCTTGTCCAGCGGTTACAAAAGTTAAAGTAACAACTTTGATCCGATTGGTTTGTAGTATGTAGTTTATCTTGACTACAGTCTTTTGACCGTTGCCATTTTGCTCTTTTGAAACTGGAAGACTAAGAGTGATCAGAGGATCTGAAGGAACACTCTTGAAGCTACAGCTAGCCATTAGGTAACTATCTTTTCTTTGGACCTAGCAAATGAGAATCTTTCTGCCTCATTAAGTAATAAGGACAGTGCTGTATGTTTTCTCCATTACCCTGCTCTGTCCTTACATCCACCTATTTCTATTGCAAAGGTATCCCATTGAAAAAATAAATCTGACTGCACAAGCAGTGACAGACAAAATTACTGAATAACTGAGAAAATGAACAAAGACAGAAAGCAAGGAAAAGGAACGGCTTCGTGTTTGTGGTTTCCTGCTGTGCACTCATTATTAGATGTGGCAAAGGTGGCCTCAAGTGTGGAGGGACACGTGGAAGTGAAAAGGATGTGAGGGGCTGCAGAGGGCATGGGAAAACAGCACTGTGCACACTGTAGGACAAAAGCAGAGAAAGGGAGAGGCTGGTAAAGATAACATAAGGAGATAAAGCTGTTCCAGTGATACCAAATAATACTGGAATGACGCAGCCTGATGCAATGCTGTTTGCATTCCAGTTGTATCTCCACTCCAGTTAATTCCCCTAGATTGAAAAAAAAATGGAAATGGTATGAATGCTTGCTACACAAGATGGTTTTAGAAACTTCAACAAGCTCCATAAACAAATCGCTTATGCATGCATGTGCTACTTAATTTCAGGATTATTTTGTTAGAGACTAAACCTCCGCCACAGCTCTGGAGGAAGCTTCTCATCATTACTTCTCAGATGAAAAGAGCTCTCTCCATATTCATTTTTCCAGCAAAGACATGACCTTGTAAAGTTGCATGATTACAACAGAAAGCTGGAGTTATTTTTAATGCATTGGAGTGAGATGTAATGTGGAGATGTAACACATGTAATCTGGTGGTCAACCGGTGTATGCATGTCTGTGTTAAAGCTGATGCACATGTGTGTGTGGTGTGTATGACTATGTGTTGTCCTGATTTCAACTCTGCCGTTCCTGCACTCTCACATTATCATACAGAGCAGACGGAGTGCGTGTGCTGGGTAGTAAAACTCTCCTCTGCTCTCTGACAGCCACCCCCCTCCCATCTCATCTCCTGCTGAGCTCCCTGCGTGTAATCTGTAGACTGCACACGTACACTGCCTACCTGAGTGGGAGTCTCTCTGTGGCTCTACAAGCTTGTATTTGTGCATATGCATGTGTGGCGCAAGGTGAAGGAGATAGACAGCCCAGAAGTACCACATAGAAGGTGTTTTCTGAAAGCTACTGAGTCGTTCGTCTTGGAGGGGGTACTAGAAACGTGTGTGTGTGTGGGGGGGTGTGTGTGTCAGTCAACTGAGTCTGCAAAACAAGGCAGCGAGACAATCTCTGTGTCTGCATCTCACTGTGTACAGCTGACAGCAATCACCTGAACTGGAATGAACCGGACTTATGTAACGTTCCCTGTGACGGCCGTGAAGTGGAGTTGGGTCATCCAGGAAGCACAACTTGACAGCTTTTTCTCAAAGACTAACTAATTAAGGTAACACAAAAGCTACCTAAATTGGTTATTTTACAAGTTTCTAAAAGATCACTTCATGCAAAAGTCACCTATTTGTAAAAATATTTATTCTGCAAATCTATGCACCCTTTGTACACATTAACAAGAATTACAGTTGTCAATAATAATAAAAAAAAACATACACAGATATTAATCCAGGAAAAAAGTATCAAATGACATAATCATTCGTGGCATTATTGATACCACGGGTGCCATGTTCATCTCCTTCAGTTGGGGTGTTAGTGGAGTCCTACAGAGGACTTTTCATCTAATCAAAGTTAGTGGTGTTTTTAGAAATTCCTGTTTTATAAACCAGTTATGAATCAGACTTTATTTGTATAGCACACATTTATGCAAATGTAAAGCAAAAGCAAAGATCAGTATAAACAGCAAAGAGAAGAATGAAAAACAATTCAAAGACATTCTGCCCTGAAACAAGGCACGTACAGGTGGGAGGGCTGCATGCCGCCAGACAAAGTTCTGCTTTTGTGATACAATGCAGAAGCAGAAGCTCAGAAGTGGAATGCAGTCTGAGATAAGCATCATATTTTGAAGTGTCTGTTTATATACTGCAAGTAATATTGTAATCATAGTAGTCAACAATGACATTGCAGATCAACCATTCTCCTAATATGGTGCAGCCCCAATAATTTAAGAGCTGGACATATGCTGACAGAGGTTGCTTAAGATTTTGATTTATGTTGTAACTCTTAATTCATCATTTTTCATATATGTGCTATCAAAACTGGAATCAAGTATTTCGTGTTTTCCTTGGTATTGGTATCAAGTTTGGAATTAAAAGTAATAATTAAAGTATTGTTACACCTCTTGTAACAATAAAACTGAAAGAAAACTTAAATTCAGTCTAAAATATACAGTACCAGTCAAAAGTTTGGACACACTTTCCTATTGAATCTAAACTTTTGACTGGTACAGTATTTTAAAACCATGGCTATTCTTCCTTATTTAAAATATAATTCAACATCTATATGACCTGGATTGATTAGAAAGCAACACAACTCTGAGTTTTGTGTTTTGCTGGAAGCTTCTTGCTATGGTATCGTGGACAAATGCCAGAATATGTGAAAAGAAAACCACAATGCCATCAGCTTTGTGTCTTAATGATGCTACTAGAATGCAGCCACACACACAAATCAATGAATCCTGAAGTATAATTATGGGATACTAAAACATCTTGGCACTCCCATATAACCATCAGGAGAATGCAGTCATGAGCTGCAAGGAGAAAAAGCCAGAATGGTCTCAGTAACCCTTATCCCCTCTCTGCAAACAGAAAACTAATTGATTGAATTCTACGTTCAGGTAAGGAGCTCTGCCAACACAACCTGACTTGTATCATAACCTTTTTGTCTCCGTTTCTGGCATGCATCTGCATTCAGGGAACGGTGTGTTGAAGATTACAGATGGGGAACAAACAAGTTTTGTGAAGGGAAAAGAAGAAGAGAAGAGAAGAGTGAGTGACTAGGGGGGTGAGGGAAGGGAGGGGAGGGAGGGGAGGGGGGTGGTGGAGTGCAAGTGCTTGGGAGATGAAGATAGAAAGCGAAGGGGAAGAGAAATAATGAGAGAAGAGGAAAAACGTTCCCACTCTCAGTGAGATGAATTGGTTGATAGTTTGCAGACAGCCTTTTCAGTGCATCAGTGGAAGGACTATATCCATCCCCTTCTTCACTAATAAGGCAGAGAATCCCCAAGACACAACCACAGGGATCTATTCATTTGTCTCCAATAACACAGCCACCTTTCTGCTTGTATTAGCCAGGATTTGCATAGCTACATTTGCATAAGGATTTAATAATGTCATCTGAATGAGACAAAATGCATCTGTCAATCATTCTTAGTTCACTAAAAGGTTTCTGTGCTCTTTGAGGCAACCACTGGATCAGGCTTGTGCACTCCAAGCACGAGTGATACAAGTTCTATAGGATGTGATTAAATTTAGAGCCAGCATCAAATCTGCTTGTTGAATCAGATTTATTTCAAATCCCTAATCAAATGTAGGCTGCAACTTTTAATTTTTAAATATTAAAGCTATAAATATTTGAACTGGAATTCATATGATATATTTTATGAATGCAAAACTGTATCGGCTAGAAAAAGGACTTTCTGATATCATGAAAACATCATCAACAAGCAACTCTTGTTTTGAAGTATAGCCCTCATTTTTCCCACTGATTGTGTACATTCAAAACGCATTACTATTTTATGTCTACATCTGTCAAGTGGCCATCTCAATGTGAGCTTGCATCATGTATAAATTCCAATTGATGTTCTCCGCATTTTGATAAAAAAAAAAAAAACATGTACATGTATGATAATCTGCAATGGAGCAAAATCCATTATAGATGAGTATAGACTAGCCTTAACATAGCGCAAACCCATTTGAATCCATAAGATAAGGAACAATTATGGGTTAATCAATCTGTTCAGATGACGCCATGTTGTCATAACAACATTAGCATATCAAGGGTGCTGCGGTTTTGTAAAATTAAGTTCAGACTATGTGGTTTTTTGTGCTGTTATCAAATACTTTAAGTTAGGAAGGGGCAATATATCAAATATACTTAAATATACCCCACCCCCACCTCACCCCCAATCCAGAAACTTCCTGCACACATGCCTGTTGTATCAGGAGAGGAGTCCATCAAGCTAGTTAACAGGTGTTAAGAAATTAACGCTGAATGCAAGACGGACAACTTGGTCAAGAAGAAAAACTACACTAGATCTATACTACTCACAAAAAGTTACGGATATTTGTCTTTTTGTAAGATCTCAGTCTTCATGCTTTTACAAGCATTAACAAGTACTGTTACTTGCTATATAAAACGCCAGAGACGGCTAACTCTGTTAGCTCACAGTGGAAAAGCTCTGTTGCTACGGTTACGATCCTGCCCTTCAATGTTTTTGTACTTAATGTACAACATGCTGTTCACAACAAGGCGGTTAACCAAGAAAAAAATCCCAAAAGGAGTCTGAACCATGAATCGTTCACAAAATGTTCCGGTTCAATGACAACTTGTATTTAAACATTCCTCTTTATCACACTGTTGACGTTCAGAGTCAGACATCATCAGACCAAGGCAACACCTTACACGTGAAAAGTTGTTGAGACATTGTCATTTTTTATATTGTGGTATGCCCAGCTTTTCTTTCAAAAAAATTACAAGAAATGAAGGATTTACCACTGAATTATTCTACTTAAATGCCCTACATTCATGATTTAATATCAGATTAACGTGAACATTTTTTGTGTTCTGTAAATTTCACTTGAAAGCTGAATATCCCTAACTTTTCGTGAGTAGTGTATTATCTGGCAGTGGTTTGGGTTTCGCAAGGAAGACGTTCAACAAAACTCATTTATCTGCTAAATTTGCCATAAAACTGAAGCCGCAAAAGGTAGCAGTACCACAAATTAGTTTCACCACTTGAAATGTTATCCTCTGCAACATGTAGAATGTCTCAAACTCTGCATGGCCACATCTCTCCCCGCACCGAAGAAAACAGCAGATGAACCAGCAGCAAAGCAAATCAGTCTAGCGTCTTTGTTTGCGAAATCAATCCAGTTCACAGCAAGACCACCTGCTGTCACCTGGTTTCATTTGTTAGAAGTATTTGTATGCAGGTCCCTGGTTAATTTCACTATGATTATTTTTTAGCAGAGTTTACTTGAATCGTTGTGAAGTTGTTTTATGCATGATAATGTTGAATTCAACATTTACAGTGTTTTAGAAGAGATTTCAAAACATTGAGATATATGTTGTATCACAATATTAGTTATCAGCCATATTGCCCAGCCTTACTTTAAGATGATTCTGACTTTAAGTTGTCCTGCAGTTGTTACTGTTATGGTATCAAGTGAGATTTATTGTTTCATTTCAGCTAGTCTGTTTTTTCTTTTTCTTGCTATTATCAATAATAATATTATTATTATCATTTTAAATTATTTATTTAATAATCTTTTGCCTCATTGCAAAAAACGTGGGATATTCTCGGTCAAGTGTGTGTATTTGCATAGTGTGTTGTTTGTAGTCCAGTTGGATTGCATTGTTTCCTGTATAGTGGGGTTTTTTTTCTCTCCCCCCCACCCCCGATAATCTTTCTTCTCTGTTCTTTTTTTTCCTCTTTCCATCCCATCCGGTCGGGTCCATCAATAAGGTGCAAATTCAAAATAAAAAACTAAAATAAAGATTTTTTTCAAGAGTGACTTTATACATATAAGGCTCTACTTGTAAATTTACTCGGCACAAAACAGCAGCCAGACAATCATTCTTCTTGCTACAATGCTGGACAAGACAGGTGGGGGGGGGTTGTCCCGCAGTTGCAATAGCAGAAGCAGAGTTGACTTCAAATGCTTCATTTTTAGCAGTATGAACTTATAAACATTTTGTTGCAGTGGCAATTCAAAGGCTATAAGCCTGTGCCAAGAGAATATCACAGTTAATTAAGGAGCAAAACATAAAGGGACTCATTTTGACCACAAACTATACTACAAACTTTTCATGACAAAAAAAAAAGACGAAAGAGCCCAGATATTGTCTTCCAACTTATTTGTCTGCTAGTATATTCTTATAAAGCAATTAACCATTCATGAATCCTCAAATAAAGCTATGTACTGTACAAGCTTGTAAAGAAAGAGCAAGCCTTTTCTCTACTTTTTGTAAACGTATTTTTGCTATGATAGAGGTGGTAAACCCGTGTCAGCTCCTTTTTTAATATGTAGCCCTTTGATTACTTTAACAAAGTCAATGTGGTCGTCTGGAGGAAAAAAAAGAAGAAAAAAACTTAACCCAACCCTATCCTAACTGCTTCACAATCACATAGCAGGAGTGGTCAGCAGCAGGGTCCAGCATACACAACAGACTCATCTGACTGGTCTTAATTACAGCCGTCATGCAGATATGTCTGGTTTTTTAACTGTACAGTATGAAACAAGTGCCTCCTGGTAATTCACACCTAAATATCTCGCAAAATAGATATGTCGACGTAGATACTTCGGAGATTGGGCCATGTACAAGAGCCTCAGATATCACCTTTCCCACAAAGTGATTAGCAATGCTGTTTGAACCACTGCCTTGGTTCACATGTCTGCATCCTTCAAAGTTGGACTTAAAATCTTGTAGTGTAACCTGGCTTAGAACAGACAGGAGGTAGCTGGGATCAGCTAGACTGTCAGTTTTCTAATGTCAGTAAAATGAGCATCCAGTGTATAAACTCTGATTGGCTTCTTACTAAGAGGGGTTTTATTGTTCTTTTCGCCATGAGTGCATAATCAACTTGTTAGTTTCACCTGGGGACAATGTTGTGCACATCCTCTTTGCTCTGTCTACAGTGAGAGAAGAAGGTGCAGCAAATAAAGAGACAATAATATATTTCAAATTTATTTAAGCTCCCCATTCAGGCACTCATTGAATCCCCCCTCATCGCTGTTCCCAATATTATACTTGGAATTTTTGTCCATGAAAATAATCCTTTAATAAAACAATGTTTGGATTTGGGAGCATACAAATTTGCCCTGTCTCTGTGTCCACCCTGCAACTTGCTGCAGCTGCTCATTTTCAATTTTGTTCCAATACTCTTGACTCTTCTGCCTGAAAACACTCAAAAACAGCTATTGTCTTGCTAATCTTGAATAAACCTTGGTCCTGATCACCACTTCTGACAAGTGGCATGCCACTAGTTCATTGGATTTTTTTCCTAAAGATTTTTTTAATGAAATCCTGGCTGTCTGAACCCCTCAATTTGAGATTGTCTTTTGCATGCAACAAGTCTAAGGTGATATTTTAGACCAGTGCAAGGTGAATCCAGTTCGACTGTGATCCGTAGCAATGGATCCCTATCAACTAAAACAAGGGAACACATACTATTTTTATATTCACACTAGCTATTGCAAATAAACCAGGAGAAAAACATCCATACTATACAGTTCATCATTTCTTATCTTACCTTCCAGCCACTTCCCGCCTCTCTGTAGTAGGGGAAGTTGTCACAGATCCACTGGTAGATCTCACTTAGGGTCATCCGTTTGCGTGGTGAGCCATTGATGGCAAAGGTGATGAGGCTGGCATAGCTGTAGGGAGGTTTACCATCTCTGTGCTGTGCAGCTTCCTCTTGATCCAGCGTTGTTCCTGGATCCAAATGTACCATTTTCTTACCAGGCCCATGCCCATGGTGGTGGTGGTGGTGGTGGTGCCCATGGTGATGACTGTGATGGTGTCCAGCATCTGCCTTCTGGATGGCTGCCCTCATACTGAGCTGGGGAAGCCAGTCCATTGAAGTAAGGCTACTTTCCAGCTCAGAAGTCATAGTACTTGTTGGTTAAGAGGTCAATAGGGAAGGTGAGAGACTCAGTGACGTGGTGTGTGGAGGATCTCTTGTTGGTTCACTGAATGGGCTCTGTGCAGCAGTCTTGGCTCAGGCCTAGGAAGAGCAGAAGATTTGTTTACTATGCCTATTCATCTCCTGTAGCTGGAGCAGAAAGCACACTTGGCAGAGACACAGATGACAACTTGCACATCATTTTCCAAATACAGTCCAGATTGTATTATGAAAAACTAAATGTTTCAGCATTTCATCACTATCTTTAACACTATATCTTATTAGCAATATAAAGTGCGGCTATCGATAAAAGAAATCAATTATAGACTGAGTAGCAAAGAAGTTTAGGGGGATAGGAATTAGTTAAATGTCTTACTCTTCCCATTTCCTTCCATCTTTCTTTGGGCCAAAGCATCTGGGGAAGTCACTGAAGTAAAAGGTAGAGTCCTCCCCTCATGCATGTTCACAAGATCTTCATTTGGCCGCTGCAATGGCTGCTGCTGCAACGTTCAAACACAAAACCACACAAGACGGTGAGCTCGCGCTGCCAGACAGCCCTCATAAGATATTAATATCGCACAACCGTTCGACTGGCCTCGGCATCTGTCCAACCCGATTAAAACTCTTCTCCCTTCCTCCCTGTGTGTTGTGTCTATCTAGACTGCCTCGGAGTCTCATTCCCTCCAAAGTGGAAATGGCAATTGGATCTGCAGAGTGACTAAAAGCTGGGGAATTGTTTTCACAAGTGCCTGCCAAATGGGGGGGAACAGCTCGGGAGGAATTCCAAACCCTCCAGAGGAGCTGAAAGGCTCGTCCCCTTTCCCTCTCTGTCAGACCCACCACCGCCCCCCCACAGACACACACACATTTTCATTTTCTGACTTGATGTCTCTTGCTCTCCTAGCAGGTCTGTGCCCACCCCCTCTCCCCCACTCAGACTCTCTGATCCTTGTCAGATAGACACAAACAATGAAAAAAAAATGCCCGACATTTTTATTATTGTAGCTATTTTTAGAGCAGCAATGAACTTGAAAAAATTGTCCTGAGTTTAACAGAGTAGAAACTTTCTATTAGTGGTGGGGGCTTTTACAAATAGTTTTAGCATGGTTCAGAAAAATAAAAGATTCTGATGATAAAAAATTACTCATCAATTGTTCTGTAGTTCAGTCAAATCCCAGAACATTATTAGATTTGTCACCCGGACTGAGGATGTCATGCAACTGTTACTTATAAAAAAAAGATGCTGCATTCAGATCATACTCCGACTCAACAAAGATAAATAGTTAAAGATTACATATGGTAATCGTCCTACAGTTTATAATTAAAAGAAATGAATACAGATTGGTGCCATGTCAGTGAACAGTCATCCAAAAGAAAACAATGCCATTCTCCATTCGTGGTGTGTATACAATCAAGGTGTGGGCCTACCAAAATGCAACCCTCTGTCTCTCTTTGCAGCCCTTGGTGAACACAATACACCGGCATGAAAAACAAAAGGGGAAATACCCAGTGCAAAGCCTTTTTGTAATTAGAAGAAGAAAACACAAATGTTTGGCAACAGACTCATCAAGGCAAACAAGCCAGGCATTGGGATTACAGAGGAGAAAGAGGAACCGGGAGCTTGAGGAGGCTTTTTGCAGAAAAACCACCCTCAAGGCTCTACCACTGTGGGTGAAGCTATAGCCAAACCAGTCTCCAAATCCCAGCAAGCTATCTCAATTAGACCGCTTTTTTTTCCTGGGGTTTCACTTGTGGTGGGTAGGTGGAGATGGGGGTGGTGACACACAGGACACAGAACAACAAGTACTTATTTTCCCCTCATTAAAAGGAGGTTCCAACTGTAAATCAGCCTGCTACAAGCCCCGACCTGCTGTGGCTGTTGTTGAGAAGTTTGGGAGCGTGGGCTGGCTGCACGGCCACACGGTGAAGCTTCACAACACTACACTGGCGAGGTGTTGGGATGATGAGCAATAACAGAGAGCAGAATAAGACAAGGAGGAGGGCATGACTTGGCTTCTGGGGAGAGGGGCCCTGCTGGGCTGGTAAACGCAACCAATTACCTAGTCGACTCAGTCAACTGGTCCCACATGGACTGGGCTAGCCTCAGTGCTGCGCCTCTTCTTTCTGATATTTACTGAGCTTCACATCAGCCTCAGAGGCCTGCATGGTATCAAGAGAAAAAATTATCACTGAACAGAAGATGCCTTACAGAATGAAGCTTCTATACTTATCTTAGGGCTATTAACTTTCTACAGAAATATATTGTATAGTCAAGAATGTGTCAGGGTATTGAGGTGCGGACACAGGCGCAGACAGGAGGCAAGATAGAGTTTCAAAACAAGAATATTTATTCGTT
>JBBBVU010000014.1:17690178-17700556 GCA_037177055.1 Atherinosoma microstoma | reverse complement strand
TACAAAATAAAACAGGAAATAAACACAACACAACTACAAAAAATAAAAGCCCTGGCTCGGAACTGAAATCCTGACAGAATGCACTGATGCTCCAGTTATAAGCTCTGAAAAATGGGTGCTTCTGACCATAACAGCACTTCATATCAGGTAGTTTTTCATGTTTATCCGAGTGCACTGAAATAGCAATACAAACAACACAACATACAATGGGAGTAAAAAGAAAAAAAAAAAAGTCTATTATTATTACTGCTGCTTTAGTTCAAGTTTTGGAAGGTATAGACAGCCATTTAAATTGTAAACACAAGTCCACATACCCATTTTAACACACTTATTGGGGACATGCTGCAGAATAAATAAAAAGTTTTGGTGCTTGAAGAGTATTTACACCCAACATATTTCAGTGTTTGAAGTTATTCCCAAGTGAAATATTTGTTTGGGGGGGGCACCTTGTTTGGGGGCCGGAAAAATTTGAAGATGTCGTATTCAGTGAGCTCTTCAGATCTGCAGTGGAATTCCACGTCAAGATCAAAGCTCAAAATAAAAATTAAAATAACCAGCCTCATAATATTTCCACCCAACTTCAACTTCAAATCATGCTTTATCTGATTTGCTACAAAAATGGGAAGTTGAAACTGTTGAATTTTCAAATTGTGGTATAAAGCAGTAAATAATACGTTTCATAACAAGACTTGGAAATCTGACTTTTTATTGGTATTTTTTCTCCTCTTCTGAGTCAGAAGGTCTCATTTCTATTGGGTCATTAAATGCGCCACCCTCTGTCATTACAAAAATAAATGTTATAAATCTCATGTTACATAAGCAGCAGTTCTTAACATGAGTAAAACATATGAAATTTTGAAGAATGGACTGGAATTACTACATAGTTGAATGGAAACAAAAGTGCTGGTTGTTTGATTTACAGGTTGTATTCTGTGTTTTTTTGTTGTCTTCTTTTTGCTTTTTTAAAAAACGAAAAAAATTGGGCCAATTAAATATGATTAGTGAAAAGATGAGCCCTAAAAAAAGAAACTCTATAGTGAAATATCCAAGCCCAAACTGCAGACATGTGTAATGTAGTTGAGAGTATTTCTCTATCAGTTTTGTGTGCGCTAGTGTGAGCTCACAGCTTATTAACATTATGGTAATAATGTACTTTACTATTTTGAAGAGGTTAGCTATAATAATACACTCAATAATGATAAAATGATAATGGATGCGTTTATTTGGCTTTCAAAATGCATGAAGTTAGCCAGAGGAGCGGTGCTAATAAAAATAGATGTAGCTGTTAAGCAGGAGCTGGACTTGTATTAGTCACTTGCTTTGACGTCACCGCTGGGGGCTCTTTTAATCACTACACATATTTTGCTGAGGTCTTTTCTGAGAGGCTGATACTTTACTGGCCAGAGTGGGTGGAGTTTGGGTGTTGCAACAGTAATGTCTCTGAAAATATCAGTTCTAATATTTTTACCATAATCATTACCATTTACAAAGACAAAGAATAAAAGCAAAAAGTTTCTATATGAATAAAGACTTTCTGCTAAAAAAAAAAATCAAAGTGTGTGTGGTGGACATTACCGGGGGTCACAGGGTGGACATTCCCCACCCTTTATTGTATAACTTATATAAAACAGTATAATAATTTATTTAATACAACGGCATTCTGTGGCATGACAAAAATTCAGCTGTGTTCTCTAAGTCCTTCTCATGCAGGCAAACATTAATTTTGAAAACACAACAGAAAGGAAATATTAGCCAAAGGGGACTGCTCATCTAAATGACTTCAACCTTGGCACTGGACTTCCTTGGGTTCCCGGTGATACAAACACCAAGTTTGAAGTAAACAGTCTGCTTATGTTGCTGCCAAGGAGTTAACCCCCTTCAACAGATAATATATAAAATAATAGATACATTTCTTAAAATCTAAAATCTATATTCTAGAAAGTGTTAAGATTTTATTAACAATAGATGTCCTACAAAAGCATTAATTGTTTTATCACTTTGACAGTTAAAATTGTAAAAATGTTAGCAGGACCAAAAGAAAACTATTTGCCAGATTGTAAAGTCATGCTTTGTCTAACAATACAACAATGCTTTTCACATTTCACAAACTGGATTCACAAATATAATTATTTGGATGAACACATTAAAATGCAACAGTGAGCCAGTTTGAAAAGACACAACTGAAAGAAGGTCTCCTTGTTGCTTAACACAATAAAACTACATATTGAAATCATTATTTAGTAATGTGAGCAGCCAATGAAAATACTAGTAAAAACAAAAACAGAATTCAACTCTTTATCACCGTTCAGGAAACATCAGAAAGTTTTCAGATGAGGCAGAGATCTGTAGCTGGGTAAGAGATAAAGGTGACGAGTGAAGGATCTTCTGGCAGTTAATCATAAGAAAGCAGGGTTCGAGCAGTTCAGTCTAAAACGTACGAGGGAATATTTTCAGGGATGTTTGGCTTACATTAGCGGGTATTAGAGGAGCTTTTGAATTGTGATTAAAGATGATCGTTGAATCTCAGAATTTCACCTCTTAATAAATTATAGGAAGAGTGTTTAAAAAAGTTCACTTTTGTAGCTTGTCAGTTGTCGGCTTTTAGTTGGTACTTTCCAAAGTGATTACAGGAAATATATAATAAAAATAACGGATATGGACGTTGACGAGCAAGAAATCTTTTTTCTCAAAAAGAAAAATGAAAAAAAAAAATCTAAACATACCACACTCTTCACTGTGGATGGCGCTTTCATGACTGGGAATATTGTCTCTTTAAAAGAGATGAGGGAATGTGTGTGATTGAACGTATTCACCCATTAGACTTTGTAGCTGTGATGCACTCACTCAGCTGTATGCATCACTAACAGCTAACAGTCCCCCGCTGCTAGCAGGCTTTTAGACTGAGAGAGGCTTTACAGTTCTGCATTTTAATAGAGAACTTTGAATGGAGTGACGGGGGATGGGAGAGAGAAGGGAGAGGAGGGAGCCAAAGGAAAGAGGCATCAAAATATTTTCAGAGGAAAATGAAGTAATAACAAAATACCCACCCGGAGCGTGCAGAGCAGAGGGGGTTTCTGGAAAGGACTGCTCCGCCAAGTGTAAGGCTAATGTGTGAAAAGAAAGTCTATGGGCATACTGAGCGCTGACAAGGCTACAAGTGTGGGCCATTCAATGGAGAGAGGAAAAGGTCCAAAAAGCAGTATTGAACTACTTAATTACTTTCTGCTTTAGCAAAACATAGCCTTGAAAAGGTTCAGTTATAAAGATATCAAGGCAAATCAGCTGCCCTCATGGTGACTGTTTGCTCATCCTCAAATGGAGTCGGGTTAAGCAATTATCATTTGATACTTTTTTCTTTTGACAGGAGACCTGTAGAGGCATCAATGTAATTCACTATTCTAAAGCAAAGTTCTCTTGGTAGCCTTTGTCCTTACAGAGTAGTCAGGCAAACTAATATTTGAAGAGAAAAGGAATCTGTATTACGTGGTATGATGTTTTATCAACGATAGAATACTTTCCTGAACTGATTCGTGTCAACCAAGTCCATCCAGCAGCATCTCAATTGGAACTGAACACACCATTCACACTATTTTTCTCAGGTCTGAAAGAAAATCTGATTGAAAGAAGGCTAGAAAATCAGTAGGCTCAGTTGGATCCCTCTGGGCATGGAATAAAATATTTAAATCGCTAAGCCCACACGGATCACAACACCTGAAAACATCTGCCAAGGTAGAGGGAGTAAACGACCCGCAAGACTTACTACTGCCAACTAGGAAAATACTATCAGAACTCCAGATTCTGACAACGGCGGAGTTAAAAAGGCATATTTAGTCATAAATAAAACATAGGAGTGCAGCATTTCGGCAAACTTCCCCAACGAGAGGTCCCAGGAGAGAGATGGGATGCTGTTTGTGAACTCATGCTTTGCACAGTAAAGGAGGCAATAGCACTGCGTCACCGCGACTGAAACTACATTCCCACATCCAGTCTTATTCAGCGAGGACTAGTCCTCTTTAAAAATTCATTAATTTACAGCAAAAATAGATTAAAGCACCCAACTGCGCCAACCTAAAAAGTTTGGCTTGTGAATAGCATTAATAATGAAAGTGAGCATCCCAAACCTCGAGGCCCAGGCTCAGAGGCATGGCTTAGGTTTTGTTGCGCTTTATAATGGAGAGTAATTTACATTTTTTAGAAGTATTACAGCTTTTTGATGCTTGTTTATAATTGCATTGTTTTACATGCAAATTGGCTAGCAATTGTTACTCATTAAAACATAACCAGAAGAGTCCAGCACTCTCATCCTGTGTAAGACACAAGCTTTACATCAGGTTCACAATGGAAGGCGCTGAACTCTTTTTGCTGGCAGCAAATCTGCTGAGTTCAATCCAAATAACAGCCCTTTAAAGGTGATCATCCACTATCTTATCTCTCACATCTTTCTTTTTGAAATCACAGCGATGCTTTGCAAACTGAATCAAAGAGGATTTTGACAAGATAAAAGGATTTGCTGCATTAGAATTCAAATTATGTGTAGTTTCCTGGGGACATGACAAAAATCACAGTGACTGGGAGCACTCAGAGAACTTAAAGGTACTTGAAAAGCGAGTACGCCCGCTCTAATGTGCTGTCAGATTTCGGCTAAGAGCCTGATGACAGAAGATGCCCTTATGCAGGTAAATCAATATCTGATTTCAGCTTGTTTATTTATAAATAACAGTCTGGAACGAAGCTCTCCATGTCCACTCACTGACACAGTTGTGGTGAATATCAGGTCATTTCAATAACCACTTTTAAATGGCATGACCTGAGGTAATTAAAGTTAACTGATGACCCACAGTGGCCTGATAATTAGAGGACGATTAGAGCGCTTCCAGCTAAAATGATGCCTCATCCTCAGGTCTTTTAATAGCCACCGCTATGCCATCTTCAGAAAGGCAGTTAACCAACAACCCCTTTAGCGGAAGTGTTCGTGATGAAGAAGAGCAGACAGCTTCCAGGCATCAATCCATGCAACAGAAGGCGGTGGGTGTACGCGGTTGCTAAAAGCATATTGTTCCTTATTAATTTTCTTATTAAGTAAACAGATCCTTTCAAGGTTAAACACATTATTTATAACAGCTACAGTATGAAAAGTCGATGCTGCAGTTACAACGTACAGAACGTTTTCTGCACAGCATTTCAGAGATTACTAATGCCTTCAGAATGATACACGCAAACGCAGATCATGCTGTGTTTTTCAATAAAACAGGCACAGTGTGGATGCTGCACAGACACCAGGGTGCAGGGATGGTATCTAGATTCCATATGTACTTAAACAATATTTTATTAAAAATTTCAAAAAGGGAAAATATCTCTTTTTTTTTTTTAAAGGCATATAAATGCCTTCTTTATAAACATTATCTGATAACACAAACAACAGATCAGTGCCTAAACCCCATCATCTATAAACTTGTAGTAAAATCACTCTTGGCAGACGATGAGCAGAAAGTCTGCCCACTATCACTTATGAAGTCCCACAAAAAGACTATATTACAAATCAGAATGAACATGCAAATAGACAACATAGAAATTTGACAACCATCACTGACTTAAATAAATAAATAAAGCCAGCATATGGAGTTTATCTTTATCAAAGAAACTCAAACGCCTGCAGCGCATCCACAACTAACCCTTCATTCAACTTTCAAAAAGTCATTACTCCACTTGCTTCTTCGCATTGCATTTGCTGACATTGACGATAATTACAACGACCTTTCCGATGATAAAACACAAATCAGTAAAACATTATGATGGTTCCTTCTCTTCACGTTTCATGAGATTCTGCATAACGTTTTAATGAGGCATTTAGGGCTCTAGGAGTGATGTGGCGAGAAAGCCTACAATGGCAATCAGCAGTGAGTGTGGCAGCTGTTCAGCAATTAAAAAGCCAAATTACCCTCAATCAACACCATTTACAAGCACAAGTAAATCTCAGAGCAAATAATGATGAGAGAAATCTGTTCAGACAGCTCTCATCTTGATAGGAATTAGAGACGCATCCAAATCAGGAGCAGGGTGTTCTCTCAAAACACTCAGACTGTCACACACACACACACACACCTCCCCTTGTCTGTATAGTATTGACCGGCTGTCCACGCAGCAGAATAAAGAAAGATAATCACCCCTTACAACAGAAGATGGTCACCTTTCATGGTAAGGATATGATCTCTTGATGAAATGAAACTACAAAGCTTCATGTGGGGAACCGTATGGAAAAAGAAGAGCACATCTGCACCTTGCTGAAAAAAATAACCAGCATTTATGGTTTTGGTATGCTGCAACTTCATTAAATATTGTTTATTTAATTTACTAAAAGAAAAAAGAAGAAGTGTTACAAAAGCACAGATTAATGTAAATTCTGCAAATTAGTTGAATGTGAAACAGATTGTGTGACACATATTTGACTTGGCATTAAATAGAATAATCACCGAGAGCCTCTGATAACCATATAGGTATAAAGCATGCAAACGCGTCTAATAAATGCAACCACCAAAATAAATACAAAAACATATTTTTTAAAAGATCAGCATCTGTGAGGATGAGCCATGGAAGCTGCTTACTCAGAGTGCTCAGAATATAAACTTATTATAGCAATTTAAGTCTTGAGGAATCCCTTTAGACGTTTGGTGTGACCTCACTCAGCTGACTTGGGTCACATCACTGTGGAGCTCGCTGTCCTCAGGTTGTTTTGGTTGTCAGCTGGACAGTCAGTTGAGAAGTATTTAAAGCTGCGAACGCCACTGGTTCTCTAAATAGGCTACAAGTCACCACTTTGAATAACTGTTTGAATAAACTCCACTTTCTTTGCAGCATCTCCACAGACATCCTCACTTTCTTAATGTCCCTACGAGGCTTTGATGGTAAACTTGCAGAAGTTGACTTTTACAGACGGACACCGCGGAACGACACACGCTCCAGCGGCTGCATGAATGCATGTCACGGGCAGCGAACTTGTCATGGCCAGCCATTAAGTAGAACCACTGTTTCTTAAAAATAATTTCACAATATATCATTAGTTGCCACATATCCTCATGACTAACATCAAAAAAATTGTTGTGCACACTTACTCACCGTCAAGCATGAATATGAACCGGCTCAGTTTTTTGTACTCCAGACGCCTATGACTGTGTGCTTGAAAATTTCCCCCTCGAAGACAAAAGCTCCCACGCTGTCTTTGCGCTGTCACCCAGGCTGCAGGCTCGGTGCTATGCAGGCGTCAGGCTCAGCTGACCGCTGCTGTGGTCATTCGACACTCGTGACGGAAAGCCTCGACCCGCTAGTCGCATTTGAGCTCAGCAAGAGAAGATCCCGGGTCTCAGTGCTCAGTGCTCCGCTGATAAGCCACCGGAACTACTTCCAGCGCCAGCCGGAGCACGTTGAAGATGAATTCATGCACCACAATAGGAAAAAAAATTAAATCACATCCTTTTAACTAGTTCCCAATTTCAATATTAATGAGATCCTGCAAGGACATGCCCACTATATATAAGAGTAAAATAACATGTTATAATTACATACCACACATATAATTATAATTAGCCTTTTAATAATAGCAATTATGTCATGTTTATAGATGTCTTCAATTATATAGAGACCATAATAATGATCATTCCTGCCATTCCAGTGACTTTGGTTTTATCTTTAAAGGGATAAAACTAAAGAAAAACGTGAGAGCATCCAGATCCCAAAACATTCAATTACAATAGATGAGGGAAAATGTATCAGTGACAATGTTTAAATATTGCTCACAGTGGCACTTTCTATCCTCTACTTTCCCCTTTGCAAACAAATTTGGAGATTGTGTTGGTATGTGCAGCCTATTATGTTATAGGTGAGGTATTCCACAGTCCAACCCTGTAATTTGTAATTAAATACGGGAGAAGCCTGATGTGAAGGCACAGCGCACCCACCTGGAGAGGATATCAGTCAGAGCACAATGATGACGCTGAACATTTTCAGCCACACTTCAGTGATTTGTTTGTATATTTCAGAGTTTAATCGGACACTGTTTGCTGCAACATGTTCGACATATTTGTTCCATTTAAATACACACTTTGAGAGTCGTTTGTATTGGAAAGTTATATTTTTGTTATTTGCCCTGAACTAAATTCTTGATAGAGCTATGAGTAATCAAAAATGCAGAACAAACATGTACAACTTAATTCCAAGAATTCAAAGTACAGACAACAAAGTCTTCTTTTTTAACTGGAGGCTTTTGCAGTGCCTCTGGTAACAACAGCTGTGGGTAGCACTGTCAATCAGGACATCATGGGAACTGAGTAGAAGTATCTCAATAGAAACATACCTACTAGTGAGATGCAAGACAGCAAAAAGTGGATTCACATCTGTTTTTATTAAACATATAAGTCTTACTAAGACTATTAATAAACAGCTAACTCCAAAATCCCGACTGTTGTTTGTTTTATTCTGAAACAATTTACAAAACAATATGATTAATGCAGAAAAATATACACATACCTCATGGTTAGTCACTGTGATGGACTGCAGGATCCCTACCTCTCACCTCTTTTCTAATTCTTCCACCATCCTGAATTGGTTTAAGAAGGGAAATGGAAGAATACACAGATTGGCAAGTAAATTACTGCGAATGCACAGCTTAACTTCATACCACTCTAATGGATCTACTGAAAATTGTTACCTTGACAAATAAAGTCACACGGATGATACCATCAACTGTATGGTACAATTTTTATCTTTCACATGAAAGTTTTAGCAGAGGTGGTAAAATTTTTAATTTCCCAATCTGAATACAGGACCTTTTTTTTCCCTTTTTTTTTTTTTTGCCATGGTGGAGGTATGCACTGTAAGGATGCTCAGTATGACTGCAGATAGCAGCACTGTTTTGGCTACAAGCTCCTCATGTCTGAAAACATCAAGGCTTCATGTGGTGAGTTATATTTGTATCTGGATTTACATTACAGTCTTCATATTGTTGTTGTCATTTCAAAAAGATGGATATGCAGAGTTTAACACAGTGGAGACCTCAGCAGTAAACAGTAAGAGACGCTGGTTTTTGGCATAGATGTGACATCATAACTAATGTTAAAATATACTAGTTGCTTTTTGATATGCTAATGCAAAATGTCATATTGGAAGTTTAACCCTCTGACCCTGGTTTGCACTGAGGAGGGAACTTTCTCTCCAGATAAAAGGACAGTGTATCAATCAGTATATTGATATATAAAAGTGATAATTCATTTGGGGCTTTTAAAAACCTATTAACAGAATCATTACAAAATAATAATTCGCCATTTTGATGGTGTTTGAGGTAAACAGCAAAGTTTTGATCACAGGGTTGAGACTTAACACCCACCAAGGGCTAATGACAGGTAAATATTGGGTTTGCCGAATGAATAAATGTATGTCTGATGAGATTGTGGGTGAACTGCTTAAAAGCAAAGCCTTTTGTGTGTATTTTGTTGAGCATTATGTCGTCCTCATGGTCTTCCATAATAACCTTGATGTCAGTGAAACATGTTGGAACAGATTACTACTATGTAGTGCTTTCTATTGTATAGTTTTGCTTGATTCTTTTTTTTTTTTTTTACATCAGAATAATATTAGGTAAAATTCAACAATAAAATTCAGTATTTTTTCAGTGACATCTCACTGTAAAATTGTTGAACTCATATTATAGCATAATAGTAATGATAAAGATTCATTTGTATAATTAGATTTTATTTGTAAAACCATGTATGATGAAATTTTTGGCCAGAAATGATTATTTTAAGTAGATTAGTACTAGATTTCCCAATTGGTTCATGAGCCCATAACCAAACATTACCTGACCTGAAACAGAAACTAGGCTCACAAATATTTTATTTTTTTTAAAATCCCAAATGTAAGCCTGGAAGCTGTGACAGTAATGAGTTTTCTTCTGCTGAATGAGTGAAAAATATTTAATTTAAGAAATTATGGATGTTTTCATTATTAATGTTAACCTTTGTCTGCTGTGCACTAGATTCAAGACATGACTGAAAATATGTCTCAGTTTTCATCAAAAATAAATCTATTAGAGTAATACACGTATTATCTATTAACAGTGGATAAGTCAGACTTACCACAATGCTTGTTTTGGTTTGTTTTTTCTGGGAGTGTGGTGAGGCGATATACCAGTAGGCATTCAGGCTCATTGACAGCTCGATGCTGCACTCATCTGGATGGTGAGGATGCTTGCAACTAGATGTTTGAGAAAACTGAGACAGCTTGCAGTACAGTCTGTCTACATCCTGTGCCTATTACTAGATAGATAGATAGATAGATAGATAGATAGATAGATAGATAGATAGATAGATAGATAGATAGATAGATAGAT
>JBBBVU010000014.1:17658979-17686525 GCA_037177055.1 Atherinosoma microstoma | reverse complement strand
CTTCCATCATTGGTTTATCAGCTAGCGGCTCTCCCGCACCTTCCCCATGTTGTTTGGACGCGAGAAAGACTATGAGCTGCAATTGGTTAACGCCCATCTAAACCTTTTTTTTGGGGCAGACCCCTTTTTTTTTTTTTTTTTTTTTACCGTGCACGGGCACGGAGAGAAGTGAAGTTGTAAACGAAGCGCGTGCACTTTTCAGCACCAATACCTCGTGGATAGCAGCCAAACGCATTCAGAGAGAGGATAGTCGTGAGGGTTAGCTTACGTTATTGTGATAAACCGACGACTTTGCGGTTTGTGCCGCCATACAACCGCTGCGATTGCAGGGAAAACTTCAGCGGTAGCACTGAGTCGTCAGGCGGAAACACAAAGGCAAGGCTTCAGCTGTGTTGTCCCCGGCGGCGGGAGCTGCGTCGCGGTTGTAGGAGACACGTTTTTGCGGGTTGAAAAAAAAAGAAAGAAGCGTATTTTTCCTCCCTGGTTCGAAATTGCTTTTGTTGGGGTTCAACAAACTGCACCACGACAAGACTAAATGGCTGGAAGCGACGGGAAACAAAGGTGATAAAAGATCTTTCTTCCTAGCCGGTTCGGTCCAGACAGCGGTGGATTCGTGGTCCTGTTTTTAGCCACATCACCGCTTGCCGCCGAGGTCTCCATTGTGTGAGCATCTCTCTGCTTTTCGACTGCCGCCCGACCCCCGGATCCCGCGCTGCCACCACCACACACCTGCCACCCCCCACCACCGCGTGTTTTCAGTCGAATTTGACATTTTCATCACCTTTCCCTCCCTCCCCCCACCCACCCTCACGCACCCAAAATGTGTTCTCGGGTTTGGTTCGTGACCGACAGACGCATCAGCCAGGAGTACCCCCAAGTTCAGATCCTCCGGGCACTAAAGGAGCGCTGCGCCGACGAGGATGTTGAATTCCGCTCTCTTCTAATGGATCAGATCGTGCTTACGATCAGCCAGGGGCAGCTAGGCAAGTATCGTCCATTCACACCACACTCTTGTTTAATCGTCTGCTGTGTACGCGAATGATGCGTGGATTATTAAAAGCTTTATGTGGTATTAAAAAAAAAGTTAAAGGCGTGCGGTCATTGTTTGGTGATCACGCTGTTGCAAAGCAGGGCTAGCCCTGGCTGCCTTCTAGCGAGAAAGGGAAGCAGCACAGCAGTGACCGCCTAACCCACTTTAGCTAGACTGCCTGCTGACTGAGGGGAGCGATGACGCTTGATTTAATTTCGCTGAATACGCTATGTTGTAGCCCCTGCACTGATGAGGAGGAGCAGATTTAAGCAACAGGAAATGCTTTTTTTTTTTAATTATACACAGGCCTGGCTATTACAGGGTAGAGTTTTAATAGTCAGCTGAGCTTGTTTGGTTGTAGATTTGGAGTTTTTCGGTAATATATTGATTGACCTTTGTTATACGCGCGACCGTCTGGCTTTTTTTTTTACACAGGGAAGAAAACCCATGCATGTAAACAGTCATTCCGCTTAAAGGGTAGCAATTATGCTAGTTTGGGTTTGTATCAACACCCAAAGTAAAATGGTTCCATCTGTCTTACAAACATGATCACAAAACAGCAGTCTGTCTTTTATCATTTTGTTCTGATCTGTCTTAAAATACACAATATGTCACAGTAACAAGAGGCCTTGATAACGTGATGGTAACTGCAGGAACTCTTGACAAACAGGCACACACGGAATTTGTTAGGATTGTGTGAAATGTGGCTGTGTCACCAGATGAGAGGTGTGAGAGGCTAATTTAACACATAAATGGTGTTGGCTGACATAAGCAGAGCTGAGTGGATGGGGGAAAATGTGGGATGAATAGGGGTGTGTCTAGGCAGCATGTCCTCTAACTGTTACTGTACATCGCAGTCAAGGCAAAGATTGATTTGAGTTCACATGCCAACAGTTGGGCTTGTGGATCACATGGTAAATAAGGAGTGACATACATTTCACAGTTTCTAATGATATGGCAACACAATCTGACCCAAAGACAAGACTCATCTGTGGATAACATAGAATGTTAAATGAAAAAAAACTCGGAGAAAATGAGCTTACGCTAGCCAATTCATAAATGTTAATAGTTTATTGTTTAGGTCTGTAGCTTAGTGACGTACACAACAGGATTGTTAGCATGGCCTGTAATCCATGCAAGCTCTAAATTTGCATACAGTAAACATCTCTGCCTTGGCTGGACATCAAGATTAACAGCCAGTGGACAGATTGGCCATGTAGGCTTCCGACACATGAAGTCTGAGTACTAAGCTATGTGGCCGAGTTCCTGTTGTGCAAACAGGCCACCAATATCAAACTAAGCTTTTATCTAGACCTTATTTACCTATAGTTAATTCACATTTATATTACAGTAACTATGGAGCTGTAAGGCAAATTACTATGCAAAGTCCAAACAGGAACTGGCACCTTGACCACATAATACCTATCAGACATAAAGTGGCACATCTCTTGCAGTTTGCATTTTCCTTCTTAGCTGCATGAATCTACAGGTGAACGGGCTCTTTGCACAATTCCACTACTTCTTGAACTTAATACAGCTCCTTTGTTTCATTACTGGACAAACTGATTAATCCAGGTGAGCCTGACCTCAGTAACCACAACAACAGTGGCCAGACACACCTAGATTAATCAGTTTGTCCAGTAATGACAGGCAGGAAACAAAGGAGCTGTATTAAGTTCAGGAAGTAGTGGAGTTGTGCAAAGAGCCCATTAACCAATTTGCTGCAGTACCAGAGTTAAGGCATTTTATGGAGTAGACTGTAAGAAACACTGCTACATGTGATTGTTTAAGACAAGACCAGTTTGTATTTACAATCCTTTCATTTGGTCCATTTTAGACCGTTCTACATATTTCCCTTATTATGTACAGTATTTCCTATTGTACTGGGAATATTTATATTTAAAAGACCCTCTATAATTTTGACCCCAACATATCACTTTTTAAATTTCAAAAATGAATTTGCAAACTTGTGTTACAGAAAACATCAAAAACCACAGAGGAAACAAATAAAAGGGGAAACACTGATCCTAAAAAACTTTTCAGCTTTCTTTTTTGCTAGGAGAGTTCATCATCCAACGCTCAAAGTAACAACACATTTATAACTCACCATTTTATATGGTTTGTCATTTTCTCTGCTTGTTTGTGTGTGCACCAGGTTAATGGGTTCAGTGTCTCCATAGCAGGAGACATCGGTGAGCACACGTGTGCATCATATTGTTTTAATGACAAATGAGGCCCCTCAGATAAAACAGCTTAACATGGCGATGGGCCAGCGAGAGGCATTTCACATCCCATGATTGAACAAAATTAAAAAGACCGGATATGAATGGATGTCACAATCCTTTGTGATCCTTGCACATGCCAGTGGACACACTGCTAGCCCAGTGATGATAAATGCAACACTTCTGTGTCAGTGAACATGGAATAATAAGGAAAGTCAAGGATCTTAATTTACCAGCAGAGAATGTATCAGGATCAACAGGCATGAGGCTCTGATACAGTAGCTTTAATGCCACATTATATTTGGTAGTTGAGGACATGCGCTCCCTATTGTAAGATAAATTAGACTGTTGACACTGTTAATTTGATTTTCATCTACAAGTTTTTGTTGGTTGTTACATAATGTGGCTTTTTTATTTTTATGAGTAATGAGCTAAATTAACATTTATTGATTCATACTAAATAACTTCAAGCCATTGTTTCAAAACAACTGTTACATGCTTTGTATGCTAAGCAAATAGTAATTACACCTCAAGGAAATAAATAGATAGCATATGATCTTCCACCAAAACAGCTTTTCATCAATAAACCAACTGTGTTGTTTGCAAACATTCACATGCTGCCTGAAATGGGTCAATTTGCATTTTATTGGTTTTACTAAAGAGATTCGGCTCTTTCTTTTTCATCTAATAATATCAGATGAGCAACTTTATATGTAATGCCTCTGTAAACAATAACTGCTTAACTGTCCTAGAACAGAGGAGTCATATGTGGATGTGATCAGCTGGCATAGGCCTACATTATATTTCCATTAAAACTATCTGTTTTGAAGTTTGGCCATTGTTTTTCATATATAATCATGCTTCCAAAACTAGCACTTTTGCAGGTATTTGCATCGTTTCGTTAACCAAACAGAACAGTGTTTGCACTATGATAACAGGACTCTAAACTGTCTGACTTTAAGTTTTATGGTGCAGAATAATGTTACTTATCTCTGTGAAAACAGCAGTGGGAGTGGACTATAGATTTTTACAAACCCACAAATATGACTGAAGCATGCTTTCCGTTTTCTTTTGGACTCCTGAGTCTCCTCTACTAGCCAAATATTTTAGTGTTTTCCAATTAAGTACATTTTTGACATGTCCAAAGAATCTTTGTTTGAAAAGCAGCTGTGTAATGTTTTGATTTTGTTTCAGCTGCTGAGATTGATGAACACAACGTATGTCAAAGATAGGATAACATCAAATATACATAATAAAAGCGTCCATTGAGTAAGGTTCAGGATGAAATTATACTGACATTGGACTTTTTTTTTGTATTGTTTATTGACATTGGACATAGCAAATTAAAGGCTGCTAAAAGGCTTCTTAAAACTAACAAACCTAAACCAATCAAAGCCTCATGAGTATGATTTAATATTGGCCGTCATCATTTCTGTGTGGCTGTGTGAAAGTGCTAAATCTGCTGTGAAATATAGCATGTAATAATATTAACATAATCCCCAGCACTTAACCAAACACAAAAAAAAAATAGAACTCAAAATGATTCGGTGTGATCTGTGGTATATTAGAATCCTTCGGTATCCTTAGGTTCTATTTTTTTAACCTATGTTTTCATACTGTCCATTCTGTTTGAGTTAGCTAGATATTTATGTGAATGAAAAAGGAGCGACCACTAGTACCTCTAGAGTTGATGTTTTTGTCTGATTTTACCAATGAGATATGCAAAAAGCCATCTGAGGACGTTAACACAAAGCAAACCATGAAAATATGGATTAACGTGCAGCCTCACAAACCTAAAGTAATCAGAATACTGACCAAGAGTGGTATTGCATACAGGACAGGCAGGACTGACCAGCCAAATACACTGGAGCAGCATTTGTCAGTCTGCTTTGTGACGTTGCAGCGGCATGCATACAATGCATGTTATTCCTGTAAGCTTTGTCTGGCAGATTGAAAATGAGATGCACCTATACAGTCCATCCAACAATGGAAACATTAGGATCTATTAGACCAGTGCAGAAAAAAATCTCAGCGTTTCTAAGTAAAAATTGGCCACACCCACACCAAATATAAACAGTCCCTCACTGAAAGCTACAATAGGTTGAAATTATTATCCATCAGATTTGTCAGGATCTCTGACTTTTTTGCGACGGTCACATGACAGACAGTGCTGAGCACACAAACACTTGCGCAAATGAATAGGGCTGATTCATCCAGCTGCCTCATTGGTCTGTTTGGTCCCCCAGGAGACAGAGACGAGCGCTGTGAATACTGTCTGTCAAAAACCATGAGACCACATCCCCTGACACTTCCCACTGTAACACCACTCATAGTACCCTCAGTGGCTGCACAATCAGCACAGTGTCTGAGAGTGTTGAAAAGGGTTGAAGAAGCAGTGAATCCTCCTGCTTCTTTCCTGACATTGTGAAGAGGAGGAGAAAGAGGCAGGGGTGGGGATCTTTTCATGGCTTCATACTCCTCTTTTTACATGCACCACATATTTCCTCCTCCCCTCATTGCTCTCTTCTGTTAGCTGCGAGACATCCCTAACCTTTTCTGCTTGTTGCCTTGTCCCTTCCTTTACCTGTCTGTTTAAAAAGATGCAGGCTATGCAGACTGGTGCTTCTGCCGACATGTTAGCAGCTGCCTGTTGTTATTATATGCATGAGCTTCTGTTGACCTCTGATGATCTCAGCCAGTGCCGTTATCACTGCTGCGAGCCTGCGGATTCTAAGATGGCTGAAATTCCCGTCGTGGTTGGGAGAAGTGCTGTGCCAAATGATAAATGTGTCTCCTCCCTCCTTCTTCTAGAATCTAGATAGAGTACACGTGAACACGCCCAGGTGTGTACAAGTTTTGTCGTCACTTAATCTCTTCATCCCGGTGAGCTGTTAGGTCGCATCACAGGTTAAAAAAATCTCACAGTCTGGCTTTGTTTGTCCTTCTCATCCACAGTGACACAGCATCACCAGTCACCAGTAAAATAGTGCCAAGTCTTCGTACATGGCTGGTGATTATGCCGTCTGTTCAGCAGTTAACAAGCCAATAAATCTCTGTGATTTCAGACTGTCACTTAGAAACTGGAAACTCATAACTGAAGAAATCATATCAATTTGTAGCTTCAGGTAGTATTTTGTGATATACTGTTTTCTCACCCTTATACTTAACTGAATATTAGCTTTGTCAACTCCCCACTGTTTTCCACAGTTTATACACCCTGCACTGAATTGAAATGGCTGATCAGTGACCTATTCAAATGTCTTCAGTTAGTCTATTGTTTCCTTTGCTCTCATTTGCACAAGAAAAGTGGTGTCAGGCTGAAACATTGGAAACCAAGGCACAGCAAATTTCAGATCCTACAGGTCTTAGATCTCTTGAATTACACTGAATTTGCACCGTGACTGCATTAAAAAAAAATTATAACCATTTAACCCAAATACAGACGAAGTAGAGTATAGTAGAAAATATCCTGGAAATGTGAGTGTTTAATGTGTATATGACACAGTGTGTAAGCACATTTTTCTCAAGAGTGATTAAATTGAAGATTTTCTCCCTTGAGGCCTCAGAAATCTCTGCTTGCCTCACTGTCCTAAATTGTTACAAAGTGTCTTGTGTCAGTATATCAGCAAAGGATATCTCTTTCTCTGTCAAGGAAGAAGCCTAAATTTTAGCTTTGCAGGGTTTTACTGTAAAAGGGGACTAGGCAGTATGTAAGTATCACGTTTCAGCAGGCTCTGCAGGTTCCATATTAATACTTTTGTACCTCAAACCCCTGAGCTGGCTGCCTCTGCATGGCCTTATAACCTCACCACCTCCCAAGCCTATAGCGGTGTGGGGACAACTGGAGCAGCATCTACAAAGAGGAGTAAACTGTTCCACCCGAAGATGGTTCTTGGCTCCAGTTTTTATGGAGCATAGAACTTTCTAAATTTTCCCAGACGTTTTCAGTAAGACTTTTAGTGTTGGAAATTAGAGACAAGCTAGATGCTGGTTAGTGACTCTGGTTCCTTGAAGAATGAGTGCCACATTATACTGACAAAAACCAGTCTTGCCAAGTTCATTATTATGGTTCAGAACTATTCTAAAAGCTCAGGAGGGCTTGCTGTGTGCATGAGAGTCAAGTCAAAGTTTTTTGTTTTTTTCCCTCTTTTTGGTCAACCAACCTAGTATGCACCGTCAATACATAGAGGGTTTTGTTTGATCTAATCTGTTATCTAATTACCTTGTCTTCTATCCATCCATTTTCTCCCTTCAGGTCTGCGAGTGGAGCAAGAATTGGTGACATCCTATCCACAGGTGGTGGTCGTGCGGGTGCCCACGCCTTGGGTTCAGTCTGATAGTGATATCACTGTGCTGCGCCACCTGGAGAAGATGGGCTGTCGGCTGATCAACCGGCCTCAGGCCATACTCAACTGTGTCAACAAGTTTTGGACCTTTCAGGAACTAGCTGGTCATGGTGTGCCTCTTCCCGACACTTTCTCCTACGGTAATTCTGTTCTTCATTTTAATGTTTGCTATTTCATGACGGTGATATTCAAGCCATTCAATGCGTACCGTTACTTTCCAGGGCTTTAAATAAACTTTTTATGATCACTAGCTAATGTGACTAGTAAATTCTTAACTGTTTCTATTCTTATTTTTTATTATTTCTTGTACTTAATTGATTTTCTAAGGCAAAACAAAGGCCAGCAACAGCACATGGTTTTTCTATTCAGTTTTCCAAAAAATCCACAGCGCTGTGGTGTTTGTGAGAGCAGAAAAAGAGAAGGGTACAGACAGAGAGAAGGGAAAAAAAAGAAAGAAAAAGGAAGGGGGTTGTTTGGCCTACATTCCATGCGTCTCTGTGCACAGTAGGCCAGGCGATGCATGCAGAGCAGCTGGAAAGCTTATGTAACCACCCCCAACCACCATGCACACACATCCACCCCATGCTCTTTTATGATTTTTCAAAATGAAACCTTGTGTTTCCTTACCTCTACCAAAGCAGTTTGCAACTCAGTTGTAATCACATTTGGTGTCTGCTATCTCCTCGGCTTCCTCTGTTCTTTTCCCTTCTCAGTGAAAACACAAATGATTTAAAGCATCAGGAAAGAGCCAAGTGACAGGCTTGTTCGCATCTGTTCCCTCGGCTAAATGCCATAGAAGACCAGACAGGAAGGCGAAGATTGTGAGACAAATTAACAGAGAGATGGAAAAGAGGAAAGAATGTGGAAATAAACTGCTAACATTTTTCCAATATATATGTATTATTTTTTTATTTCTCTTTTTTTTTTTCTTACAAATGTTGTCACTGCTCTTAAAGCCAAAGCAGAGGAAGTTTGAGCACATCTGTTGCAACAAGCTGTCATTATAGCTCCTTGTCAGATATGGTCAGCTGCTTCGCATTAAATGCAACGGTCAGTGACTCTGTTCCAGTCTCATGAATCAGGCAGCAAGTCTATGCTCTGGACAACACTCCTACAGCCTTTGCTGTTTTGAGTCACTCCTGTTTCCATAGCAACATTTTACATTCCCTCTTCTCACTCTGTCAGGTTAGCTGTAATATGAGCTGTAATGAACTGTCCCATTAGCACAAGAGCAACTTATAATATATTTTGCTTTATGGGTGTGTGTTTCTGTGCATGGGATTTTCTCAGGTGGGCATGACAACTTCCGTAAGATGATTGACGAGGCAGAGCCTTTGGGTTACCCGGTGGTGGTGAAGAATGCACGTGGCCACAGAGGTAAGACGATCAGCCCATTACTTCCTATCATTCATTCTGTTCCCCACACTAAACCTCAAAATTGCCCACACTAATGGGAACTCAGCCTCCCCCACCCTCACATGAAATATATTGACAGAATGTTAAATGATTAGGACTGTGATTCTGCAGAAGCTTGTAAAAGGTTGGAGTGTGATTGCTAGGTTAATCCTTTCAGTTTCTTGTTTACAAATGGACCAGTTTCCTTATTTTGCCTGAATTTAGAAGGGGCTTGTGTGGGGTGTTTGAACCTTAGCATCCCCAAGAGATGAGCCCCAATGTCTGCTGACCCATTAGCCATTTCCTATTCATAGTTATTGACACTTGAGTGGCTCTACAGTTGTGTAAAGGAATAACAATGGTGTTTGGTAGACCATGCTGCCATCACAGCATATTTTTAGGGAAAGCAGCCGTTGATCCCCAGCTAATGTGACCCTTTTTATGGAGTTCAATGTCTCAAGGCTTGTTTTCAGTCTTTGTGGTTGACCGTTGACACTGGCTGAAGTCCAGCTGGCCTTCCGTCTCATATGTGAATAAATAAAAAGGATGGATTTGGAGACTTATGAATCATTATAAATTAGATGCCACATTTATCTATTGTTTGGTCTCCAAGATCAGTTGTTGTTTTGTTTGTTTTGTAGGTGTGAAATATTTAAATTAACAATTTTGGTCGTACACTCTCCAAAACAGGGTTTCAGCTTTGCTAATGCAAACTTATTGTTCATAAGATAGCCAACTGATTCTCAAAACCATTATTCTGTGCCTGCTGTGTTTTTAACTTCTGAAATGTTTCATCAAGCACCAAAAGATTGTTTTGACATCGTGTTAGGATTGCACAATGGATATGGAAACACGTTGACATGGTTTTACTTGGAACAAAGTTCAGAGGTCGTGACTATAAGGAGACAAAGCCAAGTGGTGTTAATTAAAACAAGCATCTTCTATCCAACGTGAGAAGCAGTTGTGTGGCTGCTGAGGACCGTCCTTTCCATTATGTGAGAAACTGAGACTGACATGGGACTTTCTCAGCAGAGTTGCTGCTTGTCAGCAAAACCATAAGGAAACTCTTCAACTTTCATTACACAAATGACAGAGCTTGCAAGAATCTTGATCTTATAGTCATGTAAAGAGCTCTATGTGTGATAACAGCTTGAAGACTAGCTCATCTTTCCTTTCTTCCCTCATCTAGTTTCTCCTTCCTTCTCTTAGGCAAGGCTGTGTTCCTGGCACGGGATAAACACCACCTGACAGATCTTTGCCACTTGATCCGCCATGACACCCCCTACCTGTTTCAGGAGTACGTTAAGGAGTCACATGGACGTGATGTGCGGGTGGTCCTGGTAGGCGGCCGAGTCATCGGCTCCATGCTGCGCTGCTCCACCGATGGTCGGATGCAGAGCAACTGCTCCCTGGGTAGGCAGATGCCCTAGAGGCAATAATCACTTACATTTAATTATTAAGTCCTTTCCCTTCTTGCAGTTGACAGCACTGCTCCACTGGAACAGTAAAATGTGCATATGCGTATTTGTAAATGTTGTAGCTTTTCATTGACCATTTGGACCATTTTATCTCTGTCAGCACATAAAAGGTGTCTCTCAGTTGTCATTCTGGTTTTAGGAGGATGCTGTTTAACACTCAAAACATTGGTCTAATTTTGTGGTCAACTATAGTGCTCCACCTGCTGAAACCAGCTTGGAAACAGTGCAATATCAACAAGCTTATATTGAATCCACCCTCGAGAATTCAAGTGACACAGCATTCCAGCTGATGAGACTGATTTTCAGTGTCAGGGCATTAGCAGTTTGAGTTCAGCTGAGGCTGTAATGCTTTGTGACAGATTTAGGACACCAGTCATTGGTTTATTTAGAATTTATGCAACAGTGCATGTTGACACTGACTACAAGTATATCAGATTTATTTATTATTTATCCTAGTATGTAAAATACTGAAAACAGCTATGCTCTTCTAATTCCATGTTAACCATCTTCATGTGTGTCTGAATTGTTAGGTGGTGTGGGTATGATGTGCCCCCTGAACGAGCAGGGCAAGCAGCTGGCCATAGAGGTGTCTAACATCCTGGGCATGGATGTTTGCGGTGTTGATCTCCTTCAGCTCAATGATGGCTCCTTTGTGGTTTGCGAAGCTAATGCTAACGTGGGCTTCATCGCCTTCGATCAGGCCTGTGGCATGGATGTCGCAGGGATTGTTGCTGACTTCGCCCTATCGATGCTTCCTAGCCGCCTCACCCGTAAAATGTCCCTGCTCTCCGTTGTGTCCAGCACCAGCGAGACCAGCAGCGAGCCTGAGGTGTGTATCGTGCCTGCAGGTGGCAGCTCACTGCCAGAGGCAGTGTGCAACATGAGCGTAGGTTCTACTTCCAGTGAAAGTGACCCAGAGCTGGCAGAGCCCTCGCAGTCATCACCCTGCCAGTCCACACCTCCCACCCTTCCCAATCTCCCTGACCTCCCAGATTCAGCCTACTTCAACACCCTCCTGGCCAATGAGATCAAGCTATTGACTGAGTGAGATTCAACCAAATTCATGCACGCACAAACACCACAAATGCATGCATACATACACCTGTGCAAAAGGCAACAAACATTCCTTTGAAAAGACATATCAGTCCAGAAACCATTTAAACATAAAATGTTAAGTGCGAAACAAGAGCTGAAAGGAACTGAACACATATTCTGACACGACCACAGAAACAAACACCAAAACGAGTCTTCTCCTTCTTTGAAGAAAAAGATCTGAGGCTGCTCCCCTGACTATTCTCTCTTTACATTGTTTCAAAAGCTCCAAATCCCACCGTCTAAACTTAGTTTACACTGCAGCATGCTGGGATACATCATCTGAGATAGCCAAAAACCGACTCTACTAGTGTGCATTTACTATTTTTGGTTGGGCAAAGGATTCCTATGAATGCATACATCTGCCATGGTTTTATCCTCCTCACAATCCAAGTTGTCACAGAAATGTTTTGTCAGGTTTGGTGGATTGGATGCGAAATGAAGTGTTTTCAAGTTGAATACATCCTTATGATAGGCATGTTCTACTTTTAGTTCTAGTGTAGGAATGTAGTGCACCCAACGAGGACACAGAACAGGATGGGGACCAACTAGAAATGTACAAATTTAATGTCAGCAAGTAGCAGACTTATTTAAAAGTTACCACCTGGCATATTACAATGAATTCACAACTTTCTCAGTTAATATGTCAGATCTCAATTTTGAATACCAGCTACTATAACCTGATGCTTTTTAAAATTCATGAAATGTCTAGCACTTTATAATAAACAGATGCATTTATCTCACTCAGATGACAGATTTGGGAGTGTGAAAGCCGTGTCAACACTTGCAAGCAAAATATACCTCAAAACAGTGACATCTCACCGCCATAGGATGACATAGACATACAGTACATATCAGCCTGGGCCCTTGTGGTTTTAAAATGGCCCCGACATATCAGGTGTTCTTTCCCTTTATGTCTAGGACCTTAAAAGATAATTGTGTATTGTTTTTTTTGTTTTTTGTTTTTTTTTGTTTTTTTAACCATTTTTTTGTAAATATTTTAGATGAATTAGCTTCACAGCATACTTGTATCCAGCTTATAAAACTGGAACAGTGGAAATATCTGCCAAGATAGACATTTTCATAAGCTATTGTGGACAAACTAGATTGTACAGACTTGTGATATTAAAAGGTTAAGACTGAAATTTGGTGCTAACAGTTGTGGATTTGGTTAGATGTGATTTCTCAGTCATATTATATGTAGACTTTGATTGTTTTCCTGCATTATTTTCTTTTGTTCTCGATGAAATTTAGATGACACAACCCACAAAATATGTTGGCATAATGTACAAAAAAATGGAGTTTATATTTTTACAGTCTTCTTTAGTAGAGTGGTACATATTTTTTCCTTCATAAAGGAAGAAACAAAATCCAGGGATTTCAGCAGGCCTTATTCTTGACAGTTTTTTTCTGTACTCCTTGCGAAATAACATAGTAGGGTATAGGGTATGCTGAAGTATTTGTCATTCTTTGAGAATAACTTCCGACTGATCAAAAGCACAAATATAAACCCTTAATCGTCCACATAGTGACGTTGATGTTTTTAGGCTTGTAACCCTTTCTGTTGAACACAACTCAGGGAAGCAGCCTGGATCTCAGCCCTGATCCCAGCAAAAAGGCATGATATATCCATTCCAGCTAGAGATGTGTCATAAACATACCACATATCTACACACAGATGAAAAATATCAAAAACAACAAAGAAAAAAAGGTTGTAAACTACAGTATAAGACAAAGTGGTGTATACCATGGTTAACATGCACTTTTTTTCCTTGCCTGTTTCAGAATGTTCCTTGTTTTCTTCCTAATTTATGGTATTTTTGAAGAAAAAGTGGTTTGTGTGCACTAATATTGTCTCAATAAAGTGAAACCGCTGTGAAGCTTAATTTTATTTTCCTTAGATGTGGGCCAAATTTACTAACTGTCTGGAATCTAACAGGGCCCTGCTGAAGGGTGCCAATTTTTCATCTGCCAGATAACAAGTAGGGACAGCTTTTACTTTAAGTATGCTGTTGAGTGGTCACAGTGGCTCCACATTGTTTACACTACTACTGTGATGTTGTCTGGTATCTATACAAAATCGAAGCATCTGACAGACAAACTGTGAAATCTGCTTATGCCAACACTCCTGACACACAAGGGCCGGTGGGCTTGATCATGAAGTCACATCCCATCATGAATACTTCATTGGATAAACTATCTCCTGTAGCTGTCCCTATTTAGTCTGTGTCTTTGTATTGAAGCCTGCCTCATTCCGCATCGTGTACATACGTGTAAAGTCAAGAGAACATATCTCGAGATATTAATAGCCAGCCATAGAAAACGATCAAACACTCATTCTTACAGCCCCTGTTATTTAATATGTTTATCCATCTTGACATTGCATATCTTGTTTTGGAAAGTGGACTTAACAGTGCCCTAGCAACTCTCAAAACGCCTTTTCATTGTCTGGTTTCCTTTGGAAGCATTGGGTCGTAGCTGAGTCAGAATCTAAGTCCAGTTCTGCTTGGTCTGGTAAGATCAGCAACAGTGATGATGAAGTGGATTGCTACTGAAAGGAACAGGTGTGCCACGTGTTAGCAAAAGAATGAAGGAAGGAAAAAATGATGAGTTTGCTGGCCTGAGTGGTGCCCGGCCAGCCTGGAACAAACTTGTAAGGACCTCTGGTTGAGTACAACGACAGAGCACAAGGTTACTATTTAACTCTAATTCTGCTGCTAATGTATATTTGGTTCAAATATTAAAAAGGGAATATGAGCTAATCCAAGTGTTTTCATGTTTTGCTGCCTCTCAACACAAAAACTATGAATACCAGGAAAAAAAACATAAAATATTGTTGTATAATTCAGTACAAATAACAAGTAGTGTAATAATTTTTAAAAATGACTGTTTTGACATGTTTCAGAATTGTATATAAAGATTACAGCAATCATCAAATTCCTTTTAAGTCTGTTATATAAACAAACCTGTGGTTTGCTAAAAGGTTTACAACATACTCTTATTTCCAAGAGGAAAGCGCAATGTTTTTGCTTGGAGTGGAGTAAAGCAGCTTTCTGCTGATGATTTTGAAAATTTATCTGATTATAACTGCATTTGTTGAATTTAGTCAAGGGTTCTGGACTGCTAGGTACGAAATAAGCAAAAACATTGCATAAAGATTTTTCAGCAAATGCCATGGACCATTTTTCTGTTCTTTCATTGTGATATCATTCTGACATTGTTAGAAAAGGAAACCCCAAATTATGTAATTCACAAATGATCAAAGTGATGTAAATACATATCCCTCTTTTTTTTAGATTAAAATAAAGAGTCATTATTCAAATCCAGTGAAAACGTGTCTCATTTTACGGCATTTATCAAGAATTTCTGTATCATTTATTCGACACGAAATATGTTACTCAGCACACAAGGTTTCTATTTACATGTTTTATTTCTAAGCATTTAGATGTTTTTTCCCTATATATTCACATTGGTGAATAAGAGTGGGTCTAACCAGATGTCCAAGTGGATCACATGTCCATGCAGGGAAAGGCGGGAGAAGGATGTTGACCAGTTTGAACCAGGTTGTGGATCTGTCTGCTAATTCTGGACCAGCTGCAGCAGGCCCTGGATGGGTTCTGTCAGGTCATGCTCTGGTATCAGCTGGCTGGCTTGCAGGGCTGTGCTGGCAAATCCCCCTGCCTGGCACACAAACAGAAACAAACAACCAGTGCAGCTGTAGATTCTCTGGGGAGAGTAAAGCTGACTTATATAATAATGTCATTGAAACTGGACTGCAACCCACTTCATTTAACCCAATTTATTTACTCTTCCAACAACCAGATATACCAGGCTGTAACAATGTTTTCCCACTGAGTATGAGAGAAAATGTAGACATAGAAGACTTGATACTGTGGACAAAATCCAGCTCATATGGAAACATCACAAGCTCAGTGAGGATTGGAAGGTATTGGTGTTTATGTAACACATGTAATATACTATACACTTTTACAACAACAACAAATGTTACAGAAAGTTCAAGAAAAAGCAAAGCCCCCTCAATCATAAAATCTATGTTCTAAAAAGTGAGATATCCTGCTTTCCTAATTGTAGCACAACCGATTAGACAACCATGACAGTAACAGATCATTAGCTAAATCAGTCAGTCAAAACCAGTTACCATTGTGCACCACCTACATTAAAAGCTCAGATCAAGCTTTGTCTCTCTCTCTCTCTCTCTTTTTCTTTATTTCTTTAATGTTATTTGTTTATTTACTCATTCAATAAATACCAGGAAAATGAGTTGGTTGGATTGCATCATAGCTATTTGGCTGGATGAAAGAGAGTCAGTGAATCATTGTTCCACTATAACAGTGGTTTTGAACATGTTTCTGTCTGCAGAAATAGGACCGAAATCATTGTAATCATCTGATTTCCACACTTGTCCCAATCAACCAAAGTGAGATGAAAATATATTTTCTCATTTTTTTAATGAGGAAAATAAATCACAAAAATTTGTAAACCTCTAAGTTTCAGTTAGATTGACTATGCTGTTGTTTTTCAATCAATGGAATGACAACCATGTATTAGTGAGTGTCCTGTTTACCAGGTCACGAAGGAACCCAGGGTGATGTTAATATTTATGAATCACTGTCAGCAAAGCACGCAACATTCATGTAATGTGTACAGAGCTGGAAAAAAACGAAACAAAATAAACTCAAACTACCTATTTAATAAATGTCACATGCACAAGCCAAAGCACCGGACGAAAAACATATTTTGTGGACAAATGGGAATAAAACAGAACTTTTAGGTCTATATAAAAAAGAAAATTGCATTCCATAAAAATCTTATCCCACCTGTAAAACACGATAACGGCAGTACCATGATTTGGACCTGTTTCACCGGATGTGGGCTAGGACAACTTACCTTTACTTATTGAATGATCTGAATAATACCACTGAATTCTGAAGCAAAATAGCACATCTGTAGATTGATGAATCATGAGGGAAAGTTGGTCATGCAGTGAGACAATGTATGTAAGCACACCAGGTGTTTTTAAAATGGTTAAAGACGAATTATCTTAATGTCTTGGAAAGTCAAAGTCTTGACCTAAATCCAACAGCGATGTTCTATCAACAGTGTATCATGTGAGGATACGAACCAACATCCCAGAATTGAACTGTTATTGTTGGGCAAAGAGTTAAATCAGATAATTGATGTCATCCATGTCCATGTTTCTCATAGATATGCAATGTTGGATCATTTTTTTCAACAATTATATGACCAAGTGTTGATAAGTTGAAAGTTGACACGAAGTGTGACATACTTTGCCAAACAGGCCAGCAACGCCTCTTTTGTTTGAGGAAACTCGCCAAATTCAGCCTGATGAAGATATTTCATAGTGCTTTTATTGAATCTGTCATTTTCTTTTCAATTATTTTTTGGTATGGAAACCTTACCATTAAGAGAAAGCACTATCTAGTGGGATTGTGCATGCAGCTTCTCAAATATCTGTGATGAAATTCAGGAGTCTGGATGAAATATTTAACATCTGGGTGCTCAAGAAAGCAAAGTCCATTCTTTTAGACAAAACACATCCTCTAAACCATGAAGACAAGCTACTTACTTCTGGTCTCTGTCTATCTTTTCCCCCAGCTACTAAAAACTGATACAAGTTTTCCCTTGTGCCTTTTTCCATCCGGGCTCTGAACGCCTCTGAGAGAACAGGTAACTGCACTGTGCTGCTGCTATTCTGTATCTGTACTCATTTATTGATCTATTTCTATAATGCACCTTGTTTTAGATGATTTTAGCGCTGTTGGCACACCTGTTGCAATTAGTGGCTATTAGCTTTTATCTTGTGTTTTATGTCTTCTTATGTTTCTTTAATTGTGAAGTGGTTGATGAATGTGTCTGTCTGCTGTAAACCAAATTGGCCTTCTGAGGAACAAATCAATAAAGTGAAGTGTTATACCTTTTTCATCATTTAACTAGGTTCTCTTTATGTTCACAATTTGGGAAAATCTGATTACATTTTGATAAATATTTGTGCGAAAATGTTGAAAATTTAAGAAGATTTGTATGCTTTCAAGGACTATATCACAGACCCAGCAAAAACCTTTATATGAAGATCCAGTGTCTTTCTTAATCACACTTATTTGTTACAGCAGTCTTCCTTCTGCCTCTATAGAAGAAGGTAAATACATTTTTAATAAGTTGAAAAATGAAGAAGATTGTGCTTCAGGATTTTTTCTAGTGAGTCTTAGCACACCTTTTTCTTCCATCTTGTTCCAGACTTTCAGAGCATAAAAGACTGTGAGAAGCCTGTCTGGTGCTTCCTTCACAGTCAGAAGCACAGATAGATTTACTACACCACTGTGGCCTAATTTCATAAGACACACTAGAAATCTGCTGATTTCACATCTAAAGAGTTGTGGTGTCACACACAAATAATCCCCAACCTTAGATGTATAGCTTTGTCTGGAGACACTGAAGACCAAGGTGGAAGTCAGACTGTCGCAACAGTCTCAAACTACCGCTAATTCCCACCTCATGCTTCCGGCATCACCAATTAAGAGATAATCCTATCTTGAGACAGCACAGGAAGGAAATGGGGAAGTGTGTCATGCCTAACTTTGTCAATTGACCCACCTTTATGGAATCCCTCCCTATGAACCACAGCATGGCCAGGCAGTGGGCCACCAGTGCAATCCGAGCTGAGTCTTTTCTGCAGTTTTTCTGCTCAAACTCCAGTATAGCTCTTAACATCTTATCCACTTCAGTTTGCTGGGAATGGTCTAATTGAGAGTCATAGAAACAAACAAAGATTTCATTTTACACAATATATTAAATACAATACATTAGAGAACTGAAAAACTGCAGGTAATTTACGCCACCATTGAGGTCAAACTGTGGCTATGTCTGCATCGTATGTATAGTTTTTGTAAGAGTTCTTTGTCACACAATTTTTGTCAGTAAACATCATATAAAATATGGGAATGTACATTCCAGCCAACAGGCTTAGCTATATATGTAGGGCAGCAGCTGTGACAGAGGGTAATAGTGCGGATGCAGCACAGCCAGAGTTGTGTCAGCAGTGGTCTCTAGTCAGCGCTAAGCGTGCTAGAGTAAATCTGGGGTTTAGCTTCCAGTTTGCACAGCAAGACAGATCAGCTAAATATAGCAACGTTGACCTTATTTTTTTCAGTTCTTCTTAGTCTCATTCATTGGTTCACTTATGGCCTAATGGAGCCCTTGGCCGGAGCTCAGAGCATGATGCATTACGGACTGGTGATGCCATTCTTTTTCTGACTGTACACAACAGGTGTGATAAGACGCACCAATAGGGGAGACTGAAAAAGTGTCAGGATTTGGGATGTTTTGCACGCGGGTCTCGAGAAGTTTGGTGAGATGTCTGTGCCAAGTGTTTGAAATCTAGAAGAAGAGCAAAAGAATTTTAAATTAACTATACTATATAGATTCAATCACATGAGCAATGACATAATAACATTTTAAGAGTCGATTTTATGTACATTTACAGGTTCATAATTTTATTTGCAGAATGTTTAGATACATATTTATATGTTTGTTCTGAAGCACTTTATTTCAGTTCCTGCCTCTTAAAGGCATCTCCCTGTCTCAAAGCCCATAATGCTTTGCAACTTTGCAGTCACTCCAAACCCTGAAAGTAGAGTAAAAACCCCAAAAGCATGTTGTGATCATGAGCTCACCTCAGAGTATAAGGAATGTACAATGGGCATCTTCCCCTGTTTAATAAACACATCTGTCATGAGAAAGTAGCCATCACAAAGGACTGTGCTATCCAGACCATACTCCTCGCTGGCAAAGTATATCTGCAAACACATGAGAAATAATTGTTTTTCTTTTTACATTATGCAACTAAAAGGCAATTTCCTCTTCAGAACAACAATAAAAATACTCCTGAGACAGCTAAAAATACAGGCTAAACACTGAAAACTCAATGCAACATAAGTGAACACTCCTGTGATCACTTACATACTAGTTTGTTCACAATTCTTCACACTAGTTCAACGCAGAAGTAATGTGGCTATTTATAGGTGATGCAATTTATAATCATTTGATGTCCATGTGCTACTGAGCTTCAGTTGAGTAATACAGTAAATATTACTAATAACAAGTGGGTGCACAAATCCTGGCAGGAGCAAAAATGGCCTCCATTCTGACCATGTACACCATGGACTGTTAATCTTGGTCAACAAATATTTTCAAGGAATGAAAACACTCTGATGGATTTCATTTGATAAGTAAACTGTATTGCTCTGGGCAATATAATTTAGATGACAGAAAGTTAAGAAAAACAATCATGCATTTAGATTATTCTTGCTAATCATGTGACAAACATCATTTGAAAAGTGGAACAGAGCTTCTTCCAGGTTTCCAGTTGTTGCGTGCAGGTGGCCTAGGCTTCTGTGCAAACGGTGGCGGATTGAGAAACTGCATTCTGGATTCTTCAACACCACCCATTCTGCGTGGGATAAGTGCTCTGCTACAAGGGCTAGATTACCCATACCTGAATATGTTCAAGTAAACACAAAAGCACACACACAATTCATGCATTAAGTATCATATAAAGGAAGAAGAAATGGGACATTTAGCTAAGAAACACATTTGTGCTCATATCTCACCCATGTTTGCCTCAGCCAGCAGCAGGTAGGCAGGGACCAGTTGAACAGAATAGGAACCATGGATGTCTATAGAACAGCGCAGGGAGAACTGGGCAGCAGGCAGACCCTCCTGGTATTTACCCTCTGCAATTTTCCCTTCAGCCACCGACCTGCAAATTCTTATCAGCTCTGCCTAGTTAACAAGATGAACAGGGGTTATATTACTCCATATCAGTTAGTCAGACTTCCAAGTAATATTCCACAACAGCTCGTAGGAGTAAACCACAATAACTCTGTAGCATACTGTGTAATACTGCGGTTTCATCAAAATGTTAGTCACTAAAAATTTCATTGGTTCAGGAAGCAGTAACTGCAAATGCAGGAGACAGAAATTCCCTCTGAAAAGACTCCTGGAGAAATAATTTGTATTAGTTTCTATAGAAGTTATAAAGTTCTCAGCTGTTATGTGGAAATACAAAAACCTGCATTTGTGAAGACGTGGTAGAACTGACATTGTGATTAGGGAGTTGGGAGTAGGGACAAGTATCAGGCGATTTTTATTAATGTGTCTTTTTAGCAGTTTTTGAATTAAACATTTTCTTAAATAACTGATGCTGCTCTGATCCTAGCTCTTTCTACCATTTTCCTGGCCACTCCAGGTTTGGGTTTGGCAACTTTTTAACTGAAATTAGCAAAGCTAAAACCTTACAATTTGAAATGGAAACATGAGTTGTAAACAAACAGACAGAACAAAGGAAAACAAACCCTCAGTGCCTTCAGTGTGTCCTGTCTTTTTCCCTCCATTTGTCTACCTTTTTCTTTAACAGTTAAAAATAAAGGTTAGGTTAAAACTCAAAACAAAATGTCTAGTTTTTGCTGTATATTTCAAACCTTTTCATATTTGGTCACACTGCATTACAAACAATTTTACCTTTTTGATCTGGTTTTCCACGTCGCTAAGTGACGGGGTGCGGATGGGAGGAAGTAGTTGGCAAATCCTCTCATGGATCCCCACCCAATCAGCTCGTTGGTGATCTGCATCACTGAGGATTTCAAAAAAGATTTTTATGTTGTTAGACTGTTTTTTTCTCATGTTCTTTCCACACCTTACAGCCAAGGAGTTCTCATGACTTTGCATTGGCTAATGAATCCTCCCTCTTTACACGATGACTTTGTTAATGAGAAGTCATAAACTATGATCTAAAAAGCTGAGTTGCAACGTACACTGTGGAACAATATTGATAAGAATGATTGTGAAACAGCAGACTAATAAAATGTAAAAATTACCTTGAAATCTTTGCCGGTGTGAATTCTGCTAACATTTCAAAAACCAAAATCTATTCAGAAGATACCATCTTAGTGCACCGAGGGCATGTGTAATAGTATGCCATTACATAACTAGTCTGTAATTTTGTTCATATGGCTCCTTTCTTCAGTACAGTTCTGTGGAAACTTGGCTTTCAATGCATACTTCTTACTGTGGAGCAAGTGGACTCCTTCCTGTATATTTGTGTTTATGGATTTCAGAAAGAGGCAGAGAGCAGACAAAAATCTGACCATGCCACATCACCAGTAGCTCTGATACCACATGTGTCTGCATGTGTGGACACAGTGAAAAGTGCAACAGTGAAAAGTGATCTTACAACAGGCTGTCTTGTCTCATCTTAGTAACCCCCCCCCCCCCATATGTTAATTGATAATCAGCACAAAAGGGAATTTGAATACCAGTCATTCAAGTAAAGTAGGACATGTAAGACAGATGATCCTTTTAGCCATCTGATAGTGGTACTCCATAAAGTATTGTCTACAAATCTGCATTTCATTCAAAACAAGGGCTTCTCAATCATTCATTCATTGTAAAGGAAACTCAGAAAGCGTACACTAAGTGGCTATAAGCTTCCTGAGATGAGCTTTAGTGGCTCATCCCTTTCTATAAATCCCCACAGGGAGGGTCACCACATGCTCCTCTTCAGTGCCATGAGGATTTAACCTATCGCCGTATTGTGTTCTTTAACTGGGTTAGAAACAAAAACAATACTGGTTTATGTTGAATGGGTGTACCAAGTGAATAGCACAATCATAAAAGCGTGAGCTCACAAGCGTGAGTCTTGTGAACAAAAAATAGCGAGTGTGGTAATGCAATTTCCAGCTGTTCCTCTACCTCCTGACGACACAGTCACATGTACGTCCTTCCCTGCCGCGGAACTGATTTTTGCTGAGAAAAAAAACATGGCCAACACTGCCGTCTAGTGTCAAAACCGCAGAAACGGTTTGTTAAAATTTACCCCAAAACAATTTATGCCGTTTGTAAAATGCTTGAACAAATATAATTTCCTTCTTCAATTTTGAGTAGCCCAACATTTTAAGACAAAACAACTAGGGTGAAGTGTGCTTACCAGTAAAAAGTGACCAGACAATTGTCGCATCGTAGGTACGCCTCTTGCTGGCAAAGTTCACAAAACTTTCCCCTCCCTTTGGGGAAGGCAAAAGGAATTACTTTGGACGCTGAAAGTTGAAGTTTAGCATCCATTATCACAAGTAAAGCCGGCTTGAGATGGCAAAACACACCACGTAAAAAATTTCCCTCAAAGCTACAACCAGCTGTGAAGGTTTACAGTCGCTATGGAAACAAGCACAACCATTTTTGGAAAGCAGGCGTAAAATTAAATTGCGTCACCATTAGTTTCAGGGACAAACAAACGGTGGGTGTTTTGCTTGTGCTTCTTTCGCATGTGGACGTTTTACCTTTCTCTACCACTTTATTAGGCTACAACAAGCGTGACAAAATACAGTAAAAATGGCCACAAAGCGTTGCTATTTGTTTGTTTGTTTTTTGTATTTGTTTTTTTAAATGAAAGAATGGGATTTTTTTTAGTGGGTCCATGGTAGAAGTCTGGTTGGAAAACAATGTTGCAAAAGGATGAAAAAGAAACAAAAGAAAAGAAAACATTTGCAGTTGCTTAAAATCCAAATTTCCAAAATCCCCAAATTTGATGGTTCACAGAATTTAGTATTAGCCTACTCCAGATCAAAAATATATCCTGCCACAGTAAAACAAGAATTTCAAGCTTATTAGTTATAGATTTTTATTAGAAGCAGAAATGTATTTTACATATTATCAATTAGTACAAAAATATATATCTTCAATTTGCTTGAAAGAAATATTCAAAGGAGTCATAAAAGCCTACAACAAAACAAAAAACACACTGCTGCCTTGTTAACATATAATAACAGCCAAGAACAAAAACATATTAATATCTTTTAATTGAAGGTGAATATGATACTAATCTAGGATCGTGGGTTTAAGCTATTTTGCTGATTATGTTCTAAACGTTTTTTTTACTGAGCACAAGGGGCATAATCACATTTGATAAAGCCTGAGCGCACATATAATAAAAACTCATCTTTCTGATCAAATTAAGTCAGATATATTCATTTAAAACCGATACAGGTGTTGATAATGTTTTCCTTCTGGTCACTCTTTCTTACGGAGGTGAATGTATATGACCCCGCTACACAGCAACAAAGGGACACACACCCAGGCAAGGATAAAGCAGTAGCCAAAGTGTCCTGAAGGCAGTTTTTTGGAGTCTAGAAGGATTTCCTCATTGTGGTGTGTGTAGATGAGAGCTGCAGAAAAAGCTGTCAGACCTAAGTAGATAAATAAATCACAAACTTATGATGGTTATTTTAGAAGCATGATAATGGAAAATAGCAAAACTACATAACAACAGCATATACATGACATCACTAGAACAATAGAAATCCCTTTTAGTAGCCCACCTTTATATTTTGTACATTTTGAGACCTGCAGAACAGTTTTCAAACTCTGTCCTAGTACTTGTGTTATTTAGACATTGTTGACACTAAAAAATATGAGTTAATAACTTTGATAACAGATTCTTTTCGACAGGGAATGCACATCACGATGAGCTTAATAAAGTATTATTTAAATTGCAATATATTTAAAAAATATGCATTTCTTCACTTGTTCTTATACAAAATTATCTTCTTAGCAAACACATATGGATACAAGAAATGCTTTAATAAAGGTACATGTATTCTCCAGAATAAGGAGGTTCCGGTCTCATAACATTCAGCCCATTTACTAATAGTGTGCTTTCCATCTCGGTACCTTTATTCTGAAATGACTAACTTCCACAAAGGCTTTTCAAAGACTGTTACCTGCAAAGACTTGACACAGTCCAGTAAAGTAAAAGAGTCCACCCTTTGACATGGTGAACAGTTGGCCAAGGAACACCAAAAAGGAAACTGAAGAGAAAACCACTGAAAGAACCATGAGGACCTGCACTGCCTGAAGCCATTCTAAGAAAAGGAACAATTCCAACTTTTAAATGCCAATCACAATTTTCAGATTGTACATCTAGAACAGTTTTACTTTAGCAAAATCCTATTTAAAGGAATGCAAGGTTAAATCAGTACTTACCCGTTTCCTTGGTAGAAGCACACAACGAGGTTCCTGTGGAGTTGTCAAACCTACAGTTGTACCAGAGGTCTGAATTTTCCAGGCCATCCCACACCCACCAGGACTTTAAACAGAGATCAGACATGACACACCACTGAATATATCACACTTATGAGATGATAGTGTTAAAATGCCCTGTAATGTGATCATTACCTTCTCCATGGTTGCAATGAAAAGCATAGCCAGAGTGATGAGATGCAGCAGCGTGACAAACATGAGCAGGTAAGCCATTTTTAATTCCCTGCCACAAACAAACAAGATGCTTAAAATTAATTTTGTGTGACTCATTTTATGTTTTAGTTGGCATCACAGTGAAAATCACTGGTGGGTAACTTTCCTGTTTTGACTTGAAACACAATATGGAAAATCTTAGAAGCTGAACAGAGTATATTCTGTGTTATATAAGAGCATGCTGCAAAACTGAGAGCAACATGTTATTTCAGAAATTTGTCTTTGGCTGGCCTGTGTGCTGCCTTGATTCAGTCAGCAAACCCAGCAAAGAGCTTGGGTGGACCCATTGAAAGTGAGCCAAAAATATTTACCCAATTAACTTTCCAAACATTCTGGGCATTTGTTGTTTTTGTGGGTTGAGGGTAAAAAATTCAGCTGAAGTTTAGATTTCATTGAAGTTGCTCTATCAATGTGCTTGAAGAAAATTAGTCTGATGAAAAGTCTGTCATGCTACAAAGAGATTGTAGTGTACAAAGTAAGTGAGGCTATCATGACAGTAATGGCAATACTTTTAATTTAAGACCAAAGAAAAAAGACAGTCAGTGAGACACAAAAAGAAGAAGACATACAGAGGAATAAAAACAGGATGAAATTGTCTGTAAAGATCTTTATCTATAGCAGCGGCCAATTTGGGTGGGTGGTGGAGTCACAATTAAATTATGTTATTACATGAAATGTAATACAAAAGTGAAAGGTAAGAATTATATAATAAAATGTTATTGTAATATAATGAATCAAATAAAACACACTCATTAGTAACACACAATAAGTCCTAATCTTTTCAAGGTTGTTAAAAGAAGTGGTGAACAGTGGTGATGAAACCAAAAACAAACATCTTTTAATGGCACACACTGTTACTTTTAGAGCTTTTTAGAGAGACGACATGCAACAATGACATTTTTGTTTTAGTCATTTATCCAATGGAGCCATGTATTGCTCATATTACTGAAAAAGCATGGAAAGTAAAAAAAAATTCTACTTACCCTGGATGTTCACTTTAATCAGATCCCAGCAGCTTGGGAGCAGTTCCTTTACTCTACAACATTTTGGTGGTCCACACTCCTTTTCTAGCTTTACCACACCCCCTTCCTTTTTTTTTTATTTACTTTTTTTTAGTAACTCACTCCAAAGTTTCCAAGGAGAACGCCCATTTCCTCTGTACAGAACAGAGCTCCTTTTTGCTCTGGCTCCTTGTCTGTCAGTGCATCACCATCCAAAAAAGTCTCAAATGAGACCCACCCATAAGCAGTGGAGGCACATGAAACCACATGAAAAGATTTCCTCTGTAAACAGTCTACTGGAAGTGCTCTCTGGTATAATGAGGGTGCTACCATAGCTCCATCCATTCATATGAGGGGTCGACATGAAAAATAAACACACAGCTGCAGCATGGCCCATGATGAGTATCAAGAGTGTACATAGAAAACATATAAGTCGGAATACACCTCAAGAACATGCACCGAGGCAATATGAGACATGAGTGAGTTTTCTTGCAAACTGCCCTCCTCTTATGACAACAAATTACAATGTACATGTGTTTTTGTTGCCTTTTTAGCGTTTTAGTGACGATTTGTGGTTATTTTGGAGCTGCCATTGGTTGAGTCCACCTCTATGATCATTTGGTGTCTTTTTGTTGTCATTTTTTATCTCTTTGAAAACCTTATGTGCCTCTTTTTGGTTGTTTTGCACCTTTAAGCGGTCTTAAACCTGACTTTAAGACATATCATTTCAAGTCTCTTGAAATTAAGTTTTTAAGGTCCTTTTTTTTTTTATCCCTGGAAACTTAGGTCCTCTGCCATACAGGTCCTTCATATAAAACACTTCAATTTCAAGCATTTTAAAGGAACATGTTTCAAACATATTGAATGCTAATCATCCATGACTATATTCATGGTAAATCCTTTCCAATCACTAAAAGCTCAGACCATTTTCATGGAAAAATGTGTTAACAACATTAAGTATGTCCTCTCCTGTTAAAAGCCTGATCAGAAAAAAAAACTTAATGTAAATGCAAAATTAAATTGAATACTTACACATTTTAGTTTATAAACTTACATATTCTATTCATGTAACAGGATCATTATGAATTTTAAATGGCCACTATTTTTGTTATTTGTATTTTTCTCAAGTTTATCCCCTGGAATGTCTCCAAGTACCCCAAGAGGTACGTTTACCCCATTAGAGAAACAGAGTTTTATATAGTGGGGTCACTGAAGATAAAGATAAACCAAATTGAAAAGGAAAAAAAAGTTTAACAATGTTTAAAAGAAAATTACGGATTTAATTCAGCCTCATTATTTTGATTTATTTTATGTGATTGCAGAAAGTAATTTAACTACCTTTAGTATTGGTTCACCTAGGCAACTTTGTCGCCTCCTGGTGTTTATATTCAAGGACTAGAGAGTCCGTTTTAAAAAAGTGAACTACCTCTTGGAACAAAGCATAAAGTATAATATAGGTTACATTTAACATAACATGTTAGCATGACTACAGTCATTACTAATTGTGACAAACTTTAACTTGGATTTTTCTTTTATTACAAATATCCCCCTGTACGGGGTATGGATGCTACTTTTTCAGGTCGACTGTCCCCTGCATCTTTCAAGTGGTACGGTCCGTTGCCTAGGTGCTCTTAGAAG
>JBBBVU010000014.1:17647289-17658879 GCA_037177055.1 Atherinosoma microstoma | reverse complement strand
TGCCTTTTTAGCGTTTTAGTGACGATTTGTGGTTATTTTGGAGCTGCCATTGGTTGAGTCCACCTCTATGATCATTTTGTGTCTTTTTGTTGTCATTTTTGATCTCTTTGAAAACCTTATGTGCCTCTTTTTGGTTGTTTTGCACCTTTAAGCGGTCTTTGACCTGACTTTAAGACATATTAACAGTCTCTTGAAATTAAGTTTTTAAGGTCCTTTTTTTTTTTTATCCCTGGAGACTTAGGTCCTCTGCCATACAGGTCCTTCATATAAAACACTTCAATTTCAGGCATTTTAAAGGAACATGTTTCAAACATATTGAATGCTAATTATCCGTGACTATATTCATGGTAAATCTTTTCTAATCGCCAAAAGCTCAGACCGTTTTCCCCATTAGAGAAACAGAGCTTTATATAGTGGGGTCACTAAAGATAAAGATAAACCAAATTGAAAAGGAAAAAAAAGTTTAACAATGTTTAAAAGAAAATTACGGATTTAATTCAGCCTCATTATTTTGATCTATTTTATGTGACTGCAGAAAGTAATTTAACTACCTATAGTATTGGTTCACCTAGGCAACTTTGTCGCCTCCTGGTGTTTATATTCAAGGACTAAGGAGAGAGTCCGTTTTAAAAAAGTGAACTACCTCTTGGAACAAAGCACAAAGTATAATATAGGTTACATCAACCATAACATGTTAGCATAACTACAGTCATTACTTATTGTGACAAACTTTAAATTGGATTTTTCTTTCATTATAAATATCCCCCTAGACGGGGTGTGGATGCTACTTTTTCAGGTCGACTGTCCCCTGCATCTTTCAAGTGGTACGGTCCGTTGCCTAGGTGCTCTTAGAAGCCACTTTTCTCCGCCACGCCTGTCCTCAGTATTTGCTTTCCTGTCGCTGTTACTATCTAAAATGTGAGTAAAACTTGAACTGTAGTTTGTGCTCTCAGCTCCGCTGCCCCATTGAAGTTAATATTAATTAGGAATATTCAGATATAAGTACCAAATTCTCACAGAGCCCATCAGCTGCTGGAAGGAACGGCTGCTAACATTAGCAAGCTAACGCTAGCTCAGTTTGCAGTGTGCTAACTTTTGGACTAACTTTGATAACTTGTGCGCTTAATTAGACTTCCCGGTTTACGTTATATCTACGTTACTATTACAACATTGTAAGCAAAGCTGTGGTTCCTGCAGATTTCTGATGGGAGAGATTGGTTTAATGGAATGGAAAATGCTGCGGTCTTACAGAAAACATCTTTTGCTCCTCCTCGTCAGACATTTTGGAAAGAAACGTCTGTCGGAAACCAAAGATCTTTAATCAGTGAAAGTTGTCATTTATTGGAAGGAAAACTAGTGGCATTGTCCACTTGGCAAGAAATAAGTTAATATCTTGCTGCCAAATGTTGCATTTCTACATGCAAGAGAGAGCTAAGAGACTCGAGCTGTTAATGCTACTCTGAAACTGTAAACATTTATATAAAAACCTCAATGATAACAAAGCAGCAGAACATACTAAGCTTATCAGTTTGAAGTTTTGCATAGTCTCTGGTGATGTAAGTAGGCTATTAAACTGCGGTGCCTGTCTCGGCTGAGGTAGGTAATCTCTAAGCTTGTGACTACAGGTCTCGACAGAGCCACTCTAAAGAATCTCATCTTTTACAGAGGAATTCAAGGATACGTCACTCTCAGGGATGGATTGCAACCACAATGGGAGCCACGAAGTTTGAGGATCTGCTGATCTTTGGCATATCATTGCAGACTTGTTTATGCTTTGTATGGAATACCTTATAGGGAAAATTGCTGTGTGGGACACAGTAATTTCTCTACTAAGGAAATAATTAATCAGCCACTGATGCAACCTCGCAAAACGTAATATCTGACAATGGATCGTGAAGAGGTAAATTAATTGCTCAGTAATAACATTCATTCATATCTACTTACATAACCTTATTCCATTTTTTGTTTATTTTTTCTCCACTTACTTTAGTCTTTGCTAGTAATTTTGTTCATCACCATCTTAACAGCTTAAAATGAGAATAATTGAGAAATTCACACATAAAAAGGCCCTTGGAGGGAATGCATCGTACACCCACAGCTGACACTCACCAGTATTTGGACTGTAATTGCACTTAATATCTGATCTTTCAACCACCTGTTCCACATGAGCATAGACAGTTGGCGTCATGTGTAAGTACAGGAGGCACATGAGACCTGATACCTTGTCAGTGACAATATGCAGCATGTTGTTGGAGCACTGGCAGCTCCTGGGACAGTTTAAGGCTGCATGAGTCCTACTCAGGTTACAAGCCCTACAAAACACAATACTGAATTTGGCAACAGCTGTTCAGTGCTGCCTTGCTACCATGGCGTTGTGACCATGCAACAGATCAGTTTTCAGAAACACAGACAGCCTTGACATAGACCATAATGCTGGTACATAGTTAGCTACCCTGCTTTTGTATCAATTTTATGTACTTGTTAATGTAAATAGGAATTGTTGCAACTCACATATAAGTCTATTCAAGCATAATATTATAAAATTTTAGCCTATCTAGATTTGTATTTTTTTTCAATATTTATCTAAATAATGCTTGAGCTGAACATGCATGCAGAAAACATTCATAGAGAGGCAAGACTAGAGAACTGAGTGAAGTTTCATTGTTTAAAATATTATAAGCTGCAGATCAACACTATATTTCAACACCTGATTGATTAATATGATATCATGTGGTAACAAAACATTCAATTCCTCCTCTGGACCCTCAGGTTTGGACAGAGCTGGACCAGATTTCTATGCGTCTTCAGGAGGATGGCTTGCCTCCAGTGGCCAGTGCGGAGGAACGGCAGTGTCACCTGTGGCAGCTGCTGCTCAGCAGCGAGTCAACGCTTCTGTCAGCCACCCAGGAGCTGCAGACCTTGCGCACACAGCAGGCCAATGAGATGAAGGAGGTGAGACATTTCAGTTTACCAGTTGTCATCATGGTGTCTTTAGCTGTTTGACCTAACTGTGTATTATTCTATTATCAAATATCCAGTGAAACTGAATTGTAGCCAATAACCGAAACACATAAAGCACATTCAGGAATACACTCACACAATATTTAAAAGGGACAGAGATCATGGCAGTTTCTTAAATTGGTTTTCACAGTCACAGCTGAATTACTATGAGTCTTTTTTCCCCCCTACTTTTAGGTGGAGAGCTATGTTGCACATATTCGAGGTCTGTTGGAAGAGCGTGAGTGTTTGACTGGAGAATATGAAAAAGAAAATGAAGACTTGCGACATGAACTTCACCAGATCAAACACCAACAAGGTTAATTAAGATTTTTGTTTTTGAGTTATAGGCAGGTCTGTCTTACCAGATCTCCTAATTTGTACACATCAAACACACTTTAAATGCTCTCTAAATGTGCTGTCATCAAACATTTTCTTGTTTCTAATATGATTTTGTAGTCGGATAAACTACTTACTGGAGGAGATTCCATTTTCTTGCAGATACTCAGAACAAGGAGCTGGCTGAGATGTTGGCCCAGGAAGACCTAGGAGAGATAGGTTTGAGCAGCCCCAGTGAGCAAGTGGCTTACTTGCTGGTGGAAAGGGCCACACTGCTGGAAAGGCTGGACGCTGCTGAGAGGAAACTAGAAAATCAGACTCTCTCTGGCAGCTTGAATGCAGTTGACCACCAGGTAATGGATTGATAAAAAGAAACCTAAGAGTATGTAAAGTACTCTTTATGCCAGTTCTTATAAGAAAACAAGCCACACAAGTCTACAGGGGATGAACAAAATAGGTGAAGCACTATGTTAAACAACAATTTAACATAACATTTTTATTATTTGATATTAAACTGGATTTACTGTGGAGCAAAGAATTGCTTCAGCATGCTGAGGAATAGTCTTACAAATTTTAGATTGTTGCAAAGGAAATTTTAATCCCACAAACAGAACCTGTTCAGCTCTTTCAGAGATCATATCGAGGGGACTGACTTCAAATATTCCAAACTACTCTCCTGTGGTTTGAAATGTTGTTTTCACAGTTAAAATTGTTAATGGTACAGTGGTTAGCTAAATACACAGCTGTAATGTAATGAACAATGAAATCCTCAGTCATTCAAATTCTCCTCTTCAGAGGTGTCATTATTATACAGTGAAATGCTTATTTATCCAGGGCACAAGCATAGACCATATGAATATGGTTAATTGAGTCTCTATTGCTTCATGATGCTTGAACAGGAGCATATGCGTCTCATGATGGGAGAGGATCTAAAGCAGCACAGGGAGGATATACAGAAGACCATAGATAGCATGACAAAGGTGAGGTAATATTTATTTTGCCCTGGCTTAATTAAAGGCCTGAATAACTCTTTTGGTTAGTTTATATTTGAAAAACTATTTTCTGGACACTTTTTTCAGTTGATGAACAGGAATACAGCCTGATAGATTCGTAGTATCTGTTGTGATTCTGCACACACCGATTTGTCCTCTCAGCAGTGCTCATCCCAGAGTCCATGGAAGAAGCTGTTTGGCCTGCGCAGGTCTGGTCAGAGCAAACACAATTTTACCCCTGTAGGTTTCCACTTTACAGCTAATACTAACTGCGTAACTAACATTGGTATTGTGATAAAGGGCCAAATGGGGCAACTCTGGCTTGTTTCACAGGGCTACAGCTTGTAAAAATACTCTGAAAATGATGTGCTTAGATAACAATCTGACTGCTAAGATGCAAATAACATCATTATCACATCTGTGTGATGTCCTGGTAATCTAATGATTTAGATCTTTAATGACATAACTGCAACATCCACAGTTTGGCTCCAGACTAGATTGATCCTTGTCGCATGTCATGCACCTGTCTCATATCCCTCATTAAGTCTCTGTTTCTACTCGGTCAAATTAACATGTGAAAAAAAAAAAAAAAAATTATTGTGGATGGGCGTACAGACATTGGTGACAGAGGTAATAGCATAGGTATTTTTCGTTCAAGTGGTCTCCCATTGCAGGTGAATGTGGCGACTAATCTTCCTTTGCTCATCTCTAGGCCTGCAGTAATGATGAGCCTCAGCCTGAAAATGCATGAATCTTGAAACTGCATGCATGGCCACTTTCACCAATACTCTAACTACCAGTCTTTATTCCTGCTGTTCTCCTCCCAGCCTAACCAGCCATAACTTAATTTTTTCATTCAGGCCCACAGTGAAGACATTTCCAGAGAACGTAATGAGCGGCAGCAGCTGGAGAGGGACCTGGAGGAGGCATCCAGGAGGTTGACAATGGCTCATCAGGACATCCGCAGACTCACCAATGAGCTGGATGCTGCCAAAAACAATAACCAGGACCTAAGTGGTACGCTGCGAATACTTAATGGAATCATAAATGTTGGGAGTCAGACATCTACTAGGGTCATGTGTTTGCTGTGACCATTTGTTGGCAGTTAGGTGGCGAGTTTTTGCAGACTACAAACACTTATTCAATTTGGATTATGAGAGCATTATAAAGTACCCATCCATAAATGCTGCCTTAGTCCAGTAACTGCACAGCATGTTGCCTGCAGTCTTTTAGATATTCTGTCTACATATATGCAAATATATGGTTAATATACTTAATTTTTCATTTTACCTTCTAACCAGGATTGTGTATAAAACCATAGAAGCAATCTTTGGAAATATAAATCGTCACAAGAAGAATAATATTAAAATTAATTTTGTGATTCTTTTTGGAATTGAAAATATTCTTATAATCTCAGGATCTGAGCTTCAGGGAACTGTCCAAGAAGTAGACAACCTGAGGAAAGAAGTGGACAAACTGAAACACTGTGGTGAGACAGAGTGTTGTGAATTATAAGTTGATTGTGGGCAAATTTAGGGACAAATAGGTTTGGAAATAGTTTGCATTAGTCTTGATGTAGATGGTGCATATTTCTTGTAATTGATCATGTTGGCTGAATTGAACTTCTGTTTAATCAGCAGATCAACTTATCAGTTTACACATCTAACAAGTAAAATCATTTTTATAAAAGGTTGTTTTTCTGCATTTTTTGGGGGAAAGGACTCTTGAATTGATGTATTTCTAAACGGTTAAATGAGAGCCACTATCTGACATAGAAGACATTTTTTTAACTGTTATTTTCACAGGTCCATTTCCTCTTGCATGTCAAAAACTCTTCTGAGGCTGGAGCAGATTTATTTGTGTTATTTTCAAATGGAGTATTTTATAATTGCAGTATATTGCACAACTTTATGACTTTGTATCATTTCAAAAAGGGGAGTTATGTAATAGTTCACGCTCCCTCTGCCTTACAGATTTGTTGTAACAAACAGGAAAATTTGTTTTAAAGACTAAAACAGCATTTTAAATCAGGCTTTAAACATGTTTCTTTCTTCAGTGAAATTTTGCATTTTAACATGTTAAATGATCCAGATTGGCCTGCCTTTTGAAGCGGACCCCAGTGGCCCTCTGAGAAACTGCAGTTTGGTATTTACAATGGCAAAATAAGATGAGTAAAAAAAAAATATTGCCAAATGTCTGCCCACAGACATGATGAAGCTGCAGCAGGCAAAAGAGCAAAATGACAGATTGGATACTGAGAACCGAGCTCTCAGAGAGAGAGTGCACATTATAGAGGCTGAGAAGAAAGATCTCCTGGATCAGGTTGGAATTTCTTAACTTTTTTTTCAAAATAAAATGCTTCTTACAGCAGCTTAACCATAACCTTGTTTGATGTTGTTGTTTTTTCCAGATGGCAAAAAGTGATGCAGCCAAAGAGGATCTAAAGGACAAGAGCTGTGGACCACAAAACAAGCAGTCTACCTTTTCAGCTCAAGAAAAGGATCCAATTCACAAACGGTAAAACTATGAATTCCTCAGGAACTACATTTTGGGATATGTGTGTGCGTGGGATGCATTTGTGCCGGCTTCATCAAGAGAATTCCAACAGCTTATTTTCTCATATTTGTTACCTCTGTTTTCTGTTAGGTGTCAAGAGGCGGTGGAAGATGGACACGTACAGGTGAGAGAGCTGCAGCGGCAACTCCAAAGGCTACGCAAGGAACAGGAAGAGCTGGAGGAGAGGAATGAAGAGCTGGAAGCCCTCCTGGGTGAGGCCCAGAATGCCAGCAAGGAGGAGAGGCATCGCCATGAGGGAGAACTAGAAGGACTACACAGGAGGGTAATGGGCAGAATTAAATTGTTTCATGTTTTTTACTGATTAAAAGTGGGACATTAAGTGAATTAGAAATATTTCACTTTAAGAAAACTAGTTTCTGTCAGTTCTAAACTAGAAGAAGTAAGAGTAAGATTTAGTTTCGGTAACAGTCATAAAATAATTTTGTCTTGCCACCCAGATCAAAATCCTTGAGGCAGACCTGAAGAAGCAGGATACTCAAGACAAAATGTTGAAGAATGGAGAGGAGACTAAAACCACTGAGTCCTACTTACAGTTGGTAAGAAATGACTCACTTCTTAGTGGTAATGTTTACACTGTAGTCATTTCACTTTAGTGTGTCAGCTCTGTAAGAACGCTGTTAACTGGGCTGACTTCAAATGCTCAAACTTAAATAAATTCAATTGACTGCCTCAATTATGAGTAATTAATGTAAACATACTCCTGGAAATACCCAATACTCTCCTTTTCACTATACATAAAGCACTTAAGGGACAGCACCCAGGAGAGGCTGGCTTTGCTAGAAGCTCGTCTGACTGAGGAGAAGGATTGGAGGAAACAGCTCGAGTTAGATCTCAGTGCTGCTCAGGCTGCCCTCAAAAAAGATAAAGAGGTAAAAATCTTACATCTGCCTTTTTTCCACAAGAAAAGGTAGGAGACCTGCAGCTGCACAAGTATACAAAAGTAATTTACAAATGAAAACATTAACTACTCATGCAAATAGTAACTGTTACATTTAGAGAATAGTTTTGCTTGATACGTTTGGTTTGATTAAAATGAGCTCTGGTGTGGTTGCTCTATTCATTTAAATAAATGTAATCATCTCATTGGTGTAGATGCATTGAGGTCTACACCATCAGAAAAGTTGGCATATCAGGGTGTGACTCCATCTTTATAAAACATTTATTGGTTTGATATGCACTGCAAACAAACTAGGACTAAGTGTAAAATTCTGTTTGCATCAGGTATATGGACACAACCTTTAGTTAATTTTCAGTTACAAACCACTCAATGTTTGTGTATTACTCCCTTTTTGTCTACACTAAAGGCCTTGCAGATAGGTGAGCGAGAGCTAAAGAAACTGAGACTTGAAATCAGCGGTCTTCAGACAGAATGTCAACAGGGGAAAACCCTGATCAAGAGCCTCACCCAAGTCAAAGGGGAAAAGGCAGCTCTAGAGGAAAAGGTTTGTCGGTTTTAATTTTCTGTCTATGACAACTTACATATGTCATTTTTCATCTGATATGAAAATAATGTATATTCACTGTCATCAAATAAAAAAACAGGCTATAATTCTACCAAACATGTCAATATGAACTTACATTATGCATCTATCTGTCTTTTAACTCTTTTGACTGTCAGGTGTCCCAGATGGAGCGTGCCCACAGCAGACTCCAGAATGAGCTGGAACGCTACAAAGACTGTAGACAGACCCAGGAGAACAAGAGGGAAAACATGCTTCAGGTTGACCAGCTGCAGGAAAAAACTGACCGTGTCACTACTGAACTCAGCAGCCTCCAGAAAGCACACAATACCCTGAGGTTGTTTCCATTGCAGACTTTACAATACAGACAGCACTAGTTCATGCCTATGTAGGGCTTTTTATAAATTTGAATTGAAATAGACCGTTGTCTGTTCAGAAGTGATAGCACGGCTGTGCCTGGTATTTACAGTATGTCTTTTTTCATGGCCAGTCACTAGATAAGAATTTAATGCTGGAGCTTACTTGGTTTGCATATGTGTGCATATTTTTCAGGGATGAGATGGCTTCTGAACGGTTGCAGACTGCTGAGCTTCAGGCCAAGCTAAGCTCCACTGTTCAGGAGAAATTGTCAGCTGAGGGGCAAAGAGAAAGACTGGAGCTTGAGATACAGCGCCTCAATAAGCAGCTCCTGTGGCTTCAAGAGCAGCTATCTTCAACAAAAGAAGCACTCAGTCGCAGTCAGAAGCCTGAACTGCACACAGCGCTTATAGAATCTAGGCTTAGTCCATTGGAGAAGACCAAGGACGAGGGCTCTGATCAGGTAACTTTACTGGTACCTGTGTGTGTCATGATTTATGTTTTTTTTTAAATTCAAATAAAATTCCGGAAAAAAAAGCACAGCTTTGGTGTTCTTGAGTAAAGCTGGAAGACACATATGTACACATAGGTTTTATGTTTGAAGCAGGAGCTGACTCAGAATATGCTGGATGGGGAGCAGCAGCTGGCCTCTCAGCACCAAATTGTGCTTCAAGCTCAGGTCAATGAAGCCCATGCACCTATCAAGGTAAATATGATCATAAAACATTGAAAACAGCCATGCTGTTTCAAGAATTGTAATAAGGTTTGTCATTTCTGCATGTAAAAGCCATGATTAGCTTGCAATATGTGTATTTGTACCTTCTTTCTGATCGTTCCAACACTGGCTAATGTCCCCATCTGCAGTCTCCAGATTCAGTGTCGAGCCAGAAGGCAGAGGAGGCTAAACAGATGAAACAAGATCTGCAGAGGGCCCAGAGTCTGTTCACCTCAGCTGAGAGAGAGTTGCGCTATGAAAAGGAGAAGAACATGGACCTGAAGAGACACAACACTCTGCTGGACCAAGAAAAACTAAAGGTTGGCATTTAATTTGGCTACATTTCCTGAATGTCTTTGCCATTTATCACCCAATCATCATCTCATAAGTCATAAGTCACTCACCTTCACTTCACCATGAATGCTAATCATCATTAGCAAATTTGAAACTGCAACATAAATGTCAGTGAAGATTTTTTTATATAGTTGTCATATTGGTAAGGCAGCCATTTGTTTTTTGTATGAACACTCTGTTCATATACTCTCTTCAGGTTTGTGTAGAACTGAAGCAGGCTCAGACCAAGTTGGTCCAGGTGGAGCAGAAAGTCCACTCTCAGGCAGCCGAATGTGAACATCAACAGCAGAAAATCAGAGAATTAGAGCTGGAGCTTGCACGTAATTGCACAAACCGGAGCGCCACCACTGGTTTGCAAGAAGACCTTCAGGCTGAGAGAGCACGGCTCATTGCTGCTGACAAGAAGGTCAGTACTGCTTCATGTGCATACTGCCCGGTGGTCACATCCTTTGAAGAGATCTGTGTTAACAACATAACAGATTAGGTTCAGCTGCTGCAAAGATTTTACTTCTCCGCAGGAATTAGCATTTTTATTTAATCTGCTGTTGAATCTATTGTATGTATTGGGTTAAAATAAGGTGATACTTTTCAACATAGTGGGATGGCAACTACAAAGTTAGGAAGGCTATCTGGTAAACAAGTTTGTGAGACTGGTTATCTCTGGTTTCCCATTTTAGGCTTAGAGATTTAAGTTTACTTTGACAAAACCAGACTAAGTTCATCTTATGATTAAGGTAACTTAATTCAACTTTCTCCTCTCACATTTTAGTTCTGTCTGTGAGTGAAATAACGAGTGAAACCAGCATACTGAGCCCTTAATGAGATATACAGTCTGTGACCTAATTTGCCCTTGAGCCCTCATAGAATTAATCCCCATTGAAAGTTTGCAGAGCAAGCATTTTTCATTTAGTTTGTTCAGAAAAATCGGGACAAAGAAGAAGGAAACTTTACTCCTCTTCCTTTGGCATAGCTTTATTTTCTTACATTGTGAATCCTGTCTGTCAGATATCTTGAAGAAAATACAAGCGATACCTAGGTATTGGAGGTTGTGAGGTCTTGTTTATTTATTTTATTGAATGAAACTTGCGGCTTTGTTGTGATGGAAGGTGTTGGAGTTGCAGCATCAGCTAAAGAATGCTCAGCACCAGCTGCGTATGGAGGAAGCTCGGGCCAGCGAGAGCAGCCGTCTGGAGAGAGACAGCAGGGATCTGTCTGACACCTTGTCAGCCCTCAGAGCCCAGCAGCAGGAGGAGCACATCACCAGGTCACACATCCTGCACTGCAGCTGACAGTCATCTGTGTTTTTTTGTGGTTCAGATAGTCATAGTGTGACAGGGAAGACTTTTTTAAGTTTTGGGGTTTAGTTTGGATCCAAATTATGCAAAAGCTTCACCCGCTGATTTGAAGTCATTATTGATTATATTTTCTCCCTTTGTTCTTTCAGGAAGCTTTTAGAACAGCGTGAAGAGGATCTCCAGCAGCAGGTGCGCTCTCTGAGGCTGAAGGAGTTCTCCCTGACCAGGAAAAATACAGAACTCAACCACCGTCTCCAGCAGCTGGACACACGTCTGTCCATCCTGGAGGCTGAGCTAAGCAGGGCAAGAGAGGAGGTGCGGAATGATGTACAATTCATCAGATGTCATTAGTACAGTTTGGTATTACAGAAAATGTAAAATTCTTTTGAAAGTTTTGACTACTTGGTAGGTCTTTGGACCCGAAAATCTCAGGACTAAACTGTCTAGCTACGTAAATACTCTGGATGGCATTAACTTGGCCTCTAGTACTACAGTGAGGAACCT
>JBBBVU010000014.1:17629424-17647189 GCA_037177055.1 Atherinosoma microstoma | reverse complement strand
TTATGAATTGGCTTGTATGAATCAATGTATGACAATCAGATTGGCTCAAACTGATTGTCTGTGAAGCGCCCTGAGATTACATTGTTGTGAATTGGCGCTATACAAATAAGGCTGAATAGAATTGAAAGTGAATAGAATAGAATAGAATAGAATAGAATAGAATATCAGTTTTACACTTTTTTCTGACATGTTTTTGAAAGCTTGTAGCCAAAGTACTTATTATGGCTTTAATCAGAGCTGTGCACCTACTATGTATAAAATATTGTCTATCTTTTTAGACCTGTCACTGTAAATGTTCTGTTTTTACTGCAAATTTTAAGTTGTATCAAGATTTCAATCATTTGCTGCAACCCAGTACAATATAACCAGGACAATAGTCTTACATTTGTCATGTCCAAACAATGAAAAAATAAGAATCAAGTTATGTGTCTGTGTGCACTTCAGGGAAAAGACAGTCAAAAGTCAAGCGACAGATTGCAGGAGGAGCTGGTGGTCAGTCAGCAGGAGTGTGAAAGGTTGCAGGTAGAACTGCAGCAAGTTCTCTTCCATCTTGATACACATGTCAGGTTAGACAAATTTATACCATCTACATTTGTTATCCAGTATTATGAAATTAATGATCTAAGAAGCCACTATAATTAAGTTGCATTAGGTTTTTACTTTTCCCCTTGTTTATGTTGTTACTCCACAAACCAGGAAGTACGATGAAAAGCAGAGTCAGCACAAGTCCAAGCTGCGTCAGGCCAAACAGGTGTATCTTAAGGCGACTGCACAGAGGGACTCAACCATTCAGAAATTGGAGAACGACTTGGCACTGGCCACCAGTCTTTCACACAAGGTCACACACAACAGTTTATTTTCTTTTTCCAAATTTACCTTGAGATATTTTCTAAAGTTGTTTTAATTTATCCTTCTTCCTTTTACCTTGTGTCCTGGTTGCTTTCAGGAGAAGGAAAGGATCCATACAGTGATGGTAGAAAACGAGAAGCTGCTGGAGGAGAAGAGGGAACTGTTGCAAAAAATAAGTGAGGCAGAAGAAATGGGGAGCAAAGGCATGATGACTGCATCAACAGTCCAACACAGGTATCTTAAAAAAAAAACCAATACATTTTTCACACATGCACACACACATACCTGCTGAGAGCACTTTAACATTTTTATTTGTAAAGAAATTTCTTAGCCACATAAGAATAACATGAATGATAGATTGCTGAGAAAGGTTCCTAAATGAGTGAAGTGATTGAGGTGAAATATCTAAGTATTAAGAGCCAGTCAAATTCTGTAAATGTTAAAGGGGCTAAAGGAGCTTCACTGCTGCATTCAGTATCTCCGTTAGCACTGGAACAACCTTTAAGAAAGAAAAAGGAGATATTTCGTCCCATGATTTCTTATGGCTGCAACCTTTAAAGTTATGCTCAATTATTTTTATATATTCATACTAACAATGATTTACGCAAATAAATATGAGGTCACCACTATATTCCCTTCAGATCCAGTATATTCAGAAAGCATCATGTCAGAAGCAAAGAAATATAGCTAACCTCATTACAGCACACCTCACCCATAATTTACTGTCCATCAGGACACCTACACAGCTTTGTGCGAGGAAGAGACTTCATCTTCTGTTGCAGAACATGTTTATACTCCGCTTTTACTTGGTCACATGACAGTCCGCTTGAACAGTTGAAGATTTGCTGACTTTCTGGCCCTGATCCACTGACTTGACCTAAAATAGGTCTGTAGCTCCTCAACCCACAAAGTGAGCACAGAAGTTGATTCAAATTCAAAATTATGGGACAGAGGGCCTAATGATGACACATTTCCAGGTCTCTGACCACTACTTTATTTACTTCACTGATGACCAGGTATTCTCTTTCCACACTTCATCTTGTTTTATTTTCATCTCTTCAAGGGTCAATGTTTTAGAAGTGGAAAACAGACAACTACAGGACAGAACAATGAAGCTCTCCAATCAAGTCAGTTCATTAGAGCGTGCGCTGAGGAACGCTGAGTCATTCTACAGCCTGGAGGTATAAACCTGCATCTTTCTGTTTAATGGAGCTTACCACCAAGAATCTTTTGATGTCTCAACTGATGTAGGATTAGTGATATGCTGTAAAGAATTTTAGATTTCAGCATTTTTCATTTGGCTGAAATTGATTTTAGATGGAAGTTGTCCCACATTTCAAAATGGGTTTGACCCAGCTCTGGCCCACACAATGCATTTACAGTCGACCCAGATTCTGCAAAGAATCACGGCCCTTTGGAGGCTCAGATTAGGCATGTGCCGGTCTGAAATTCTGACGGTATGATAACCTTGAGCAAAAATATCACGGTTTCACTGTATACCGTGGTATTATGACTACGCGCTTAACATAGCTTTTTAAATAGGCAAAAAACATACAGACTTGTTACCTTAAACTGAATAATAACAACAAATGCTTTGGTCACAAATATCTTTCAATTTAATTTTAATATACTTGAGCATGGGTGCCCAAAATAAATCTCAAGGCTTCCACTAAAACAAAAAATAACTAACATCTTTCTGTGGTCAATGTGTAATGTGGGGAGAGAAAGCTAGCTAAAAGAACATCAGGACATCAAAACAAAGTATCCGCATATGAGCCTATCCCGTGTTTTTTTTCCCACTGATATCTCTACCGACAGCAGTTAAATCATTTTAGCTGCAGGATGGTGCGCATGTAAATGTAGTCATTGCATGTGCTTTCTCTCCTCCTCATTACACATCAAAATATTGACCACAGAAAGACTTGTGGCTAGAAAGTATTACATTTTGGTAGCAATAATAAAGCTACCTCGAAAGCCAATGTTTTCCTCGGATCATCAAGGGAAATGTCCATTTTCTGGGTTCGGCTATTCAATTCAATTTTATTTATAAAGCGTTTTTCATACCGAAGCAGCACAAAGTGCTTCACATGGTAAAAACAATAAAAAAAATAAATAAAAAAAAAGCTTCATACACCAGTAACAAAAATTAAAAAAAAAATTTTGCATTAAAAGGCCGGTACCAGAGGACCTCAGGGTCCGCGAGGGCTTATAATTTAAAAGCAGTTCAGATAAATAAGAAGGCCCAAGACCATGAAGACATTTATAAACCACTAAAAGAACCTTAAAATCAAGGCTATGGTAAGAAATGTTTTTAAGGAGACTAACACGTTATCTAGCCATGCAGTCACCATGCATCCGTACACCATTACCGCACCTACGCACAATTTGAGGTACACCTGACTTGCACACTGTCCCTGTGATTTATAAGACTGAACACAGTTCATACTGCTGGCAGGGTATCACGGTATGACGAAAAATGTAATGGTATTCATACCGTGACTTTTTCACACCACGTTATAACAGCAATCCGGCACATCCCTAGCCCAGATCTGGTTTGCCATAGGTGGTCCACACATGGTTCAGCACAAGGCCAGCTGCAGATACACTCATGGTGTATCTCATTGTCTCATTGTCCAGGACAGTTTCAGCACTGGCACCAGAAAAAATGAGCCCCTTTACTAAAAGTGAAATATCTATTAAACAATTTAAAGAACTTTAATGTTTGATGGTAAATGATTCAAATTCTCAACAGACTGCCAAGAAAGTTCTCCCCTCTGATAGTCTCACTGGCGGCATACTACACACAACTCCTCTAAGGTAAGACAATTTTGAGAAGACTTAGTTCTGAAAGAAATTTGTGAGAGCTTATCATCAGTGGTTTGTCATATTGTCAGTCTGATGTCAGGCTCCTGTGAGCATGTGAACATCCTGGATGCAATCTGTCGTGCAAAGGTGAGCAAGCATGGGGTGTTGGATGGCACAAGGGCAACTGTCTCCACACATCAGCCATCTGAACAAGGATACCTGAATCTTACCTCCACATTGGTTTCTCCAGCCTCCACCAAAGGCACAGAGGACAGCTCTAATAAAAGTGACCAGGTATAAGAAGTCGCACAGCATGGTGCAGCCATTGCAAGAGAAGTGCTTCAAGTACAAGTATCATGCAGCACCATACCATCTGCCACTTCTGCTGCAGACAAAAAATCGGCATTAAATAATAAAAAAAAATTGGATGCAAATAATCTTTGTTAAAATACAGTAATAATGAAAGAGAGCTTCCACTACAGTTTTGCTCAGGGTTGGATTTGAAACCAGATTTTTGTTTGACTTGCCAGTACTGTATTCTAACCCAAGTCTGAACTGAAATGGAAGATTTTGGGATTTTTTTTAAAGAAAAACAAAAAACCTTGTGTAATTGTCAATCATATGTTTTTGTTACATGTTTTATATCAAATGAAATATTTGCTTTTAGGAGCTAACAACAATGGTACAATCCTGTTAAAGTGCACAATAATGTGAGCATGCCAAGTTACCTAGTTGTTTGCACACCAAACTTAATCAGAAGGCTCCGAAGTTTCTTTTCACCCATGGGATATATAATATACTTCACATCATGAGATGAATGTCAAAGACATTTCATCTTTTAACGACTATGATTTAATTGAAGCACTTTATGAGAGGAATTATTTGTGTTTACATTGCAGAAATTGTAGCTGTGGAATGCAGTGATGGGATATAAATGAAAAACATTTTTTGTGGTTATTGTGGTACTGTTTTGATGCCTTACAATGCCTGAGTTGTTACAATTGATGGTTTTATTGTGTCAAAGTCTTACATTTTATAATTTCACAAGTTTACACATTCATGTTGACATCTTGTGTAACATGAATGATGTTAATGGACCCATTTTCTGTTTAATAAGAGACTCAGATGTTCTCTGATGTCTCGCCTTGATCTACATTCTGATATGTAGTAGGTCACCATCATATCTTACAAGCTGTAACCACTTCAGTATTGTCAATTTGATTTAAACAAAAATCGGGAAAAGCCACTGAATTGTACGGAAGCATATTTACTTCAACATATTTTCTGTTCAGTTTTTCCAAAATATTATTGTTACTTTACATACTTTTTAAACTGAAAACAGTCTCAATACAGAAAAGCAGAAAAAATATTTTCATTGAAAAAGAAATCTCATTAATTCAGTAAACAAGAAAAAAAATTATAAACATTCTTTAAGTTTCATTAATGCAGAAAAACTGAAAATATATTATTTTGCAAAATTATGTAATTATTTTGCAATTCAGAAAATAGTGAATACAATATGCATCCATTCAGCAATGAGATTTGAGTGCTTTGCACATGGCATTAAATAGCTAGTTGTGATAAGACTAAATCATCTTATATTATTTAGTTTTTTACCAAACCAGGTTATAGATATGTAAGGAATAGGGCAAAAAGTGCAAGCCATTAGGATTTATTCAAGAATATCCTTACAATTAGAGGAAGACATTAGATTTTACAGTGCCTTGATCTGAAGAAACTTCCTTTTCAAGTAACCATGCATGATGGGACAATTAACTCAAAATCTGTTCCAAGGACATGCATGGGCTATTCCTACATTATTTCTCAATCAATACTTTGTGTAAATGTTTGGAGTTGGCAGATGAAGGCAGTGTGATGGTGTGGCCGCAGGTCTTTCAGCGGCACTGGAACACTAGTTACTAATTGATATGACAGAAACGGTTGGGTGAATTCGGAAGTGTATAGGGATAAATTGTTTATATTCAGCCAAATGCATCTCACTTGTTGAAGGGAAAACTAACAGTAGAAAAACCCACCAACAACTACTGAATACAGCAGCAATACAGACCTACGAAAGCATCACACAAGGGTTGTTGTTTTTTTTTTGTCTATGGGTTCAGCAAAAGATTTTGGGAAACCATTAAAAAACACATTATTTATGGATATAATAATAAAAGGTCCGGCTACATTTTAGCTTGAAATAGTCGTACATATAAGAGCTGTAATACCCAAATTCTTATTGTGTGTGTGTGAATACAGTTTATTATATAATTGTAACTTGAATACGTTTCAGTATAGATAAAAATAACAAAAGTGCATCAATGTCCAAATATTTTCTATATCTCACTGTAAACCAGTTATTTTGTATTAATAGTAGCTTTATACACAGGAATCTGTTATTGTCTCCAGTGTGCCTGAAATATGAAGTGTTTCACTTTATCTTGCAAACAAAAGCCTATTTGAAAAACACTTAGGACCTGAAATGTGACTGAAAAAAAAGACTTTGTTGTATTTGTATAAGAAGACTTTGAAAATAAAATTATTTTCATAAATAAAGGGGTGATTGTTTTTTTTCCCTCTAATCACAGAAAAATTTGAGCTGTTGGCTGAAATCATTTCCAGTTCAAACCAAGAAACTGGGATTAATTTATAACAGTCTGTTTATTAAACAAGGTAAAGATACAAAGCTTTTTTTTTCCCCCATTTTTTTTCAAACATTGATAATCTTAGTTTAGCTTCTCAGTCTCGGCTGTGCATATTTAGTTGTCTAGAAACTGTATATGAAACCACAATGCAAGACAGGAAAAAGTGTAATAAATCTACGCAATATCTTTTCATAGAGAACATGGGTTAAACAGTTATACAGATTACAGCTCAGGAACTCCATGCGGAAGAAGCAAAATAAAAAGTTTACAAGACTTAATACTGCAGAACACAATACAGAGTAATGGAACTGGGATGATAAAACAGTTAAGGCTTACATGTAAATAACTGATATAAAACATGAATATTAATAACATACAGGTAGACTAAAGTAATTACAGTAAATTCATAAATCTTTACAAAATCCAAACAGAACATGTTTATGGAAACATAAAAATAGGTACTATAAATGAGTAACATGTTTTACAGTACAGCAACATGTACATTTTCCCATTATCTCGAAAAAGAGAGTAAGTTGAAGAGGCAGGGTCTGTTGTTGGCGCAGATGTCCGTTTTCAGGCCAGTGGCTTGAGTTATAAGTTTTTTATTCTTTTGAAAACATACGATATATGTTATATGTATTTTACATTATTCTCAGTTCTATCTCAAACGGTAACGTTCAGCCGGAGCACCTTTTCTGAAGTACCCTGAAGAATACAGGGAACCCTATTAGTACCATTCAGAGGTTACAGTAAAAATACAATAAACAATACTGTATACAGTAAAAATAATACTAAAGAGAAAAAAGGGAGAGGATTCACCGCTGCATACACTCATAATGTAGGCTTACTGCATATGATTTATACTGCAGTTTATTCCAAAAGGGTAAAGCTTATTGTTGATTTTGGGGGGGAAAAAAAAGTAAGAAAAATCTTGACTGGTTTAGAGTAGCTGTACAATAATTTCACATTTTGGCTGGATTTAAAATCAACCACTCAAAATCTATTCCACTTGAAGAGTATTTCCTTTGAAAAAAAAAAAAAAAAGGGCTGAGCAGAGTAGAGCAGCACTGACACATGCAGTGTATTCAAACTCTGCAACATGACCAATTCTTAAAAAGTGATAGTCCAAGCTTAAGTGGATCAGGAAAATATACAAACAACATTACAAGCTCTGCTTTCTCTTAAAACCTAAGATTCATATATGGCACAAATAACTGAGATGAGAGAAAATGTGGAGGGGAAAAAAAAGTTTTTCTCATAAAGGTGCCACAATGTCAATTTCAGACATGGAGTGTTAAAATTGAAGGAGAAAATAATAAAGCAAGCATTCTTACTTTCTGTGCTGCTGTTTTTTGTATCCACAAGTCAATAATTCAGCTTGTTCATACAATCAATCAGTGTTTTTTTGCCTTTATCCAGATTGCCTTTCATCAAATTTAGGTGACCCTGTGCTTTTGTGACGATAAACAAAGAAAGTAACAGAATACTCTTAACTGTACACAGACTGTACTCTTAGCTGCCACAAGAAATGCCTTTTGGCTTTTTCCCAACCAATGAGTTTGTAAATAATTGAAATAATTTGAGCCAGAATCTCACACAGCCGAAAAGTGCTTTACGATTATCTTTGGATGTCTCCAGAATACACCCAGCAAAACTTTTTTTTTTTTTTTTTCACTTTCTTTAAAAGGGCAAATATTGTCTGACACATTTTGGAAACCCATTTAATGGAAAAGGAGACAAAAAAAAGACAAAATAATTTCAAACAAACCCCACCCCCCCTAAAAAAAAAAAAAAAAGTTAAAATATTTCTAAATGGCCGACGCATCCAGCGGTTTACATGATGCTTACGAAAGTGCTTATTGAATCTGACGCAAGACATTCTTTACCGCTCAATCCGCCCAGACAACATCAAGCTGTACTGTTACATTCACTAAATAACGCTGTGCTCATTTTTGACATGACGGCCTGAGTCAAGTCAGATGGAGGCAGTCTGTTTACTGTATCTAACACTGAATGCTTATGTCAGCTGTCATAATGCTAATGTAAGCCTTATGTAGATGGCCGTGGGTGCAGGGCCTCGTGAGCTCCAGCCGATCACGACTCCTGAATCTTACGGCTGAATGTCCAGGGAGCTCAGATGAGGGAGATACGAATGGGGAGGCTGGGGGACTCGCTCCTCTGGGGTGACTGGTGACTCACTAGGTGCTCCACCACTGTGTGTTTGGACATGTGCTTCATAAGGTAGGTCTCCTATAAAGACAAGGAATGAATGACTGGTATTACTGCTTACTGACATTTCAACTCAACATTTGATTAATTTATTCAAATGATTCAAAGCAGAGTTATTTATATACGTAGATATATAAAAAGCACCTCAACTTTTCTTTTTAAGCCAGTCTGACTGTTAAGTGTTGAGAGTCAAAGGACCGAAAAGGACAGCAGCTTATGATTGTAGTTCACAATTCATTAAAAAAAGATGTAGTGTCAATGTTTTATAACAAAGAGGGATTAAACATAACATTCTGGTTCACATTTATAAAGAAATGAAAAACATTCTTTTACCTACATACTGAGGATTTAGATGGGCTGCCTGCAAATTATAAAATGTTCCATACACTTTTTTTCTATTTAAATGTAAGAGTTGAGAATTGTACATCGTATTAGAAACTTTACTTTGCAGTATGTTCATGACAAAGCCTGCATCCTATGCTACAAAATGATAACAAAAAAAAACAACAAAAAAAACGAGTTCCTTTGAACCTAAAGAAAAAGAAGTTGAAAACACTTCCTCTCTGTAGGCTTCAGCAAAAGCAAGCTGAATTGTTAAATATAACAAAACAGGAAACATGACACCTTTCAAAAAAAAAAGCAAAGCATCATCAAATGTCACCATCTTATCAGAAACATATTCACAGTCAATCTGAAAAAAACTTCGGGAAAATGTGACACATGTCTAGATGGCAGAAAAGATAACCTGTGGTGTACTCACTGAGGTGTATGCCCGGCCACACATGCTACAGCAGTAGGCCTTAGCGTTTTTGATGGCATGTGCTGACAAGTGGATCTGCAGCGATGCAGAGTCTGAGTAGGCACGGTAGCAGTTGGGACATTTATACGGCTTATCTTTATTGTGCTGCCTCTGGTGAGACTGTCAAAGAAGACAGACAAAAGTTGTAAGAGCAGTCCACTTAAAGAACCAGTGTGCAGGATATTGGCACATCTAATGGTACGAATAGATTATACCACTAGATGCTAGTCAGAAAACTTGGATGGGTAGTTGTAGTATGTAACAGGAAACATGGTTCTCTACAGGAGAAAGGCCTTTGTGAAGAAACTGTTCTGCTCAGGAAAGTAACGAATTTGGTAAATGTTGGTGAGAACGGCCATGCCTCCTTTTTCTCTCCAGTGTCTAATATCATTACAGCCTCAATAGAGAGAGGAAGCATGGACAGAAAATGACATTTTTCTCCTACAACACAGAGTGAATCACCGGTAATGACATGTATTGTGTGTAGTGTTACGCCAATAACAAGAAAAAAGATGTCTGCACAGATGGAGGTGCTTGATAAAGACAAAAAATCTTGTATCATGCAGCCCCTGCCTTAGTGCACATGTGCAACACAACAATGTGACAACAAAGAAAATCTTGTAGTCTAATGGTAACTTGGCTTTACAAGTTCTTAGGTTATGAAAACACCATTTTCATGTTCGATGCTACTGATTCCTATTTTGGAATATAATCTAGCATTTCTAGGAATAGATCCCTCTAAATGTTGCACACTGGGACTTTGATTTCAACATTTGTGTTTTTTTGAGATGGAATCGTGTCATTACAGCCCATTCAAGCAGCGAAGCAGTTAGCATGGACATATACCTGTAGGTTCGACAGCTGGGTAAAAGCCTTTTCACATCCAGGGTGGGCACATTTATAAGGCCTATCGCCAGTGTGGATTCTGTAGCAAAAGAAAGAAATACAAAAAAAAGGTTTGATGATGGAGGTGAATGAAGCCAAACCACCTAAAGCAGTGTCTCAATTCTGGTCCAGGAGACCCCTTTTCCCCATATGCTTCAGATTAATCCTTGCCTCAGGACATGTGTAATCAAACCCTGCTGATCCTGACAATGATCCACTCATTTTAATCGGGTGTTTTGGAGCACAGAAAAATAGAAAACATGCCAAGCAAGGGACCCTCAGGAACAGGAGTGAGGAAGCCTGACCTAATGTGCAAACATGATCAAAGTGTGTTAAATAAAATATCTGAAATATCAATAATATAAAGACACTGTGGTGAACTTAGCCAGGGCTCTGTGGAAATTATCTGAAAATTAAGTTAAAATAATAATAATTCTGCAAATGAAGCCCTGGGTATAGCTATAACATAGGCAGGGAGTAAACAGCATCCTTATGGTTGCTGTTATGTAAAACAATATATTCAGACCAGAGTAGAGATGTCCTGCACCAGACTATAGCTTTGTAGCTGTAGTATGTGGTTATTTCACTTTTCTACAGTAACACCAACCTGGTGTGCTGCTGCAGGTGCGACAGTTGACGGAAGGAGTTCTCACAGTAGGAGCAGTGATAGGGTTTGATCCCCAGGTGGATGCGCAGGTGCTGGGACAGGTAGGAGGCATTGGCGAACGTCTTGGAGCAGTGGGGACATTTGTGTGGTTTGGCCTCTGTGTGGGACTTGGAGTGAATTTGCATCTCCGACTTGGTTAGGAAGGTGAGCGGACAGACTTTGCATCTTGGTGACAGAAAGGGTCAAAAAAGAAAGTGAAATGATTGCTCAGCAATTTTCATGACAAAATGAATCATAAGATTTGAAACATCTTCTGTGACCAAAGAAGTAAACAATGTTTAGGGGTAAGGGGAAGGGAAAAAGGCAGCAAAGAGAGTTGATCTCTCTCCCAGTGCAGTTCCATACACTGCGTAGTTGAGCTATGAGTTTTCAACGTGACCATTTAACTGGACGACTGTCCTTGTCCCAGTATACAGGCACAGGAAGGAAACACTTGTTCACCAAAAAATGTCCAGCAATGTGAAGTCGTGGACTGTGAGAGAAAACGTTCAAGACAATCTTCCACTCGTAACTTTTTCTGTGGGAGACTGTCTTGCTTGTACTCAGAAGTTGTCTTTAAGTTACTTCAGTGTTAAAATTGCAGTTATAGAATCAAGATTTTGGTCAGACCATGAGCAGAGCACCCAGGCCCATTTGAGTCAAGCTGAGTGTACATGTCAAAGAGATTTTTACCCTCAACTGCAACATGTGGGTGTGCTACTCTGCTTTACAGAGCTTATTTTGTTGAGACATGTTTCACGTATTTCAACTTTTTGTCCCTAAAATAATTTGATTCCTTTTTTTCTAATGTCTTACATGCTCCCAGAAAACAGTGCGGCCAAACGGCATGAAATGCTTTGCCTGTGGTCCAGAATTCTCTCCCTTTACTAAACACAACCAAAACATGAGCGTGTGGGGCAATAGGCGGGAGAAATGGCTCGTGGTTAGACGTGGAAAACGGGATAAAAATATAATCAACCAAAGACTGCCAGGATCTTAATATTTTGCTGTTGTTATGTGGTAGAAACAGAAGCTGTCCTGCATTAAACAACAGATGAACATATTTTCTTCTTCATTATGAGTCTCGTCTTCTCCTTCAGTAATTCTTATGTTATTTAAAAGGTTTGAGAAGTACAGCATGAACCCAAACTCGGTCCGGAAGAATGTTGCACCCCTAACTGAACCAAGTCCCAATCGTACCGAGCCTAGCAGACTATCCTGGTGTGAATGCATAACAAAGCACAAGTGGTTAGTCAAGTATACAGCAAAGAAAGAATAAGTAGATCAGACCTTAATAAGATAAGATGAATTGAGCATTTCCAATGGAAGGTCTATGATTGATAAAGATGCTGCTCATTATAATGTTAAATCAAACATTCCTCCCATTACCTCAACAAACATTGTCCAGCTAATGATGCAGTAAAAAGAAGAATGGCAGCTTCCTGTGTCCAACCTGTATGTTTTTCCTTCTTTGGGTGCAATGGTGACACAGCCTTGGTCAGCTAGGATGGGATAGGGAACCACAAGCAGAGGTCCAGTCGCGTTTTCAGCTTTAATCTTCTTTCTGCCCCGAGGTGCCTTTGGTGGGGGTCCTAAGAGTCCGGCCAGGCCTCCGACCTTCATGTGGTCCATACCAGGGCCACTCGCCAGCCCAGAGATGATGTTGACAGAGGGAGCACCACCTAGCCGATTCTGGCTGCTGGAGGTTGGAGTCGTGGGGGTCAGGGCCTCTGTGGTGCTGTGGCTGTCGTGTCGAGATGAAGGAGCCAGACCTGTAAAGGTGGAAACCAGCATGACATGAGCACATAGACAATCTCATTTATAACTCAAGAAGCTTCCAAATATCTTTACAATTATTAACACTTAATTCACAAATTCTGCAATTAAAAATGCACGAGGTTCAATTTTCCCTTTTTCAGATTCCTGTTATTCTGATGTCTATTTATTTCCACATGATATGATCAGACTTGAGGTATTATTAACCAATGATATGTCTTTCAATTGTACCCTAATCTACCATTACAATTTATACATTAAACTAGAAGCACTCAGCGTGCAGACCTTTGCTAAGCCATTGTTTTTGCCAATGATTGTGGGCATTATTTTTGTGTAAGAAACTCTAATGGCAAAATTATCCCTATCTCCCTATATGAAAATCCATCCATGACTTTTTGAGTTATGTCGCAAACAGACAGACAGACAAACAAACCAACGCTGACGAAAACATAACCTCTGCCAAAGCGGAGGTAATAATATAGCAGCATCACAACGCTGTTAGTTGAAACAACACTACAATCCGATTGTTTGATGCCAACAGACCAAGAGAGCATAGTACCTGAGCGATGGTTGACCCGGCCAGATTGCTCACTGAGCTGTCTCATGTGCCAGTCTTCCCATAATCCTTTGGCTTTTACTGCTGACTTATCGTCCATGTTTCCATCTGTAAAATATACCACGATTGCAAATTAATCAAACAGATTTTGTAGGGTCAAGCTCACGTCTACGACTTTTATGCATTAAGCTGTGAAATTGAGGTCCTCGTTCAAAATTACATCAATAAAAGTCAACCCCAGACCTTTACAATGCGGTTCAAATATGATGACTCATCATCTTAGTGATTTAAGAACTCAACAAACCCCTGGTGTAGGGATGGCCGTAGTTAAAAATGTTTGTGCCAGTTTGATAAGTTTTGTTACTGACACCTGAATTTGAGCAGTTTTTCATAAAAATAAACGACCGCGGCCTAAAAGGGACCACAAACTACAAATCAAAGATGCTACCTGGTCCAGCGCTGGAGGAGGAGCGAGCGTGCAGAGCGATGTCTGACTGTCCAGAGCCCTGCGACTGTGGGTGGTGGCCCTGCACCTGCTGTGGCTTTGGCACTGACATGCCATGCTGAGTGTTGCCATCGGGGGAGGAGGTGGGTATGAGTAAAGACTGCTGAGAAGGGGTAGAGGTAGGTGGCAAGTGCAGGGGTCGAATCTTCTCAGCCATCAGTTGCTCCTTGATCTTGTTAATGAGGACCAGGTTATCCAGCTGAAAGGGTTAACGGGTCATGCTCAACAGAAAACAGCCACCGTGTGTGAATGTCATTCATGCCCCCAAAAAACACATTGCAGAATAGAAGACAGCGGCAAGTACACATTACAAGTTTAATTTCTTTTAAATCTACTGTAACACCCTGTGACAGATTTGCATCCTGAAAGTTTGTTTCATTTCATGAACTGGTGCTGAATGGCTGAAAAGACATTCACACATGGAAACAAATGACAATTAAGGGTGGAAATGCAACAGTAATTATATGTTGTGAATGACTTACCTGGCCTGGCATGGACGGTGGTGGCGGCCAGAAATACGGGTTGTTAAATCGAGGCTCTGCCATCCTGAAGTAAATGACATTAACTTCAGTCATATTTAAAAGTTATACTCAAAAAAGCTGTTGCATTACTAAAGATTTGTCTGTCAGGGTACCTGAAATGGGCAAATTGTGGGCAGAGAAGATTAATGTTTAAAGACTTAAACCATGAACATAAAAAACCTGACAACCAAACCATTACACATTGCTCAGTTCCCATTTCATGCAGAAAGGCTGAGCATTTTCTGTCAGACCCATATTTTATATTAGACTCCATCACTTTTGTCAAGCCTTGCATGAATGCCTATGCTGAATTACAGAATTATAAAGTATTAAGTGCAACTAACATTGCTCAAAGTGCTCCTATAAGCATAGTTTTTATTATAAATACCTCCTAGCTATGTGTCTTCAGATACTTGTCACACAGACTAATAATCATTTATTGGCCTCTAATACTAATATATGATTTTGACATAATTAAATAACAGGTAATGCAATTGATATGAAGCTTTGTGTATCATTTTTTACTTTGAAGACATAGGGTTTGAGTAGAGCCTGGCCAAAATATTATTTAGCGTGCATAAATTGTCCAAAATTAAACTTTTTCAAAGGCGGCAAACCAGAAAACTATAATGGGATCATATAAAAATGGTGATATGTGTAGTAGTTTGGCCAGCAGAATGCCTTTATGATGCACTCAGTGTTGTCTGCTGCACAGGTAGCAGAGCATTACAGCAGGGAAGACACAGGTGTGTATTCTTCATAATAACCTACTCAATAGTTTGCAATAAAACTATAAACTATATAAAATATCAGCAGATTACTTTCCGGTAATTTTTTTTAATCCATATAAAAATCTGACGTTTGTGTTCTCCTCAAAAATCCAGTATCAGTCAGGCATACAGAGACTGTACTCAAAGCTCACATACTGGACTCCCCATCCTTCACTTGCTATTCCTCAGGATAAGTTTGATGGAGGGGTCATCTCCATGACAACTGAGCAAACACCATCCTCTGAGGTGGAGGCAGAGGAAAGGTGCAAAAAAACTAGCAAGTGGGCCTTGAAATGACTTTCTTTTTTGAAAATAACTTTAAAAAAAGGACCTATAGTCATCTTAAAGAAAAAAAATAAAGTATGATATCTGTGAAAATTCTGTCATAAAGTAAGACTTCGGCCAGGATGAAGTGTGTTAAGATTTGCTGTGTTCATTTTAACTGTGTTTAAATGATCGTCCACTTGCCAAACTGGCACGTTTAGCTGTTCAAAATGGTAAACCCTGAAATTTCTGGTCTTCTATAAAAGAATCACAAATCAGACACATCAGTCTGACAGAGCCTTAGCCGTGTAGCTTCAAGCTCCTCTGCTCCTTTTGTCCGAATTCCTGAAAAATAAGTGGCCGTCGCTTTAAAATTTCAGACAAACGCATGAAGGGGGAAAAAAAAACAACAAAAAACTTTGCCTTCTCTGACTTTTCGGACATGTCGGCGGTCTGGGCGTACGTCTGGACACGGACTGATGAAGGATCGTGCGGATCGACCCTCCCGGTGCGACTCAGACATTCTCAGACAGTTTTCTTAAAACATTTCCAGACAAAAGAGAAACAAAAATGGCAGCCTTATTTTTATAAGGCGGGACGCCATATTCTGCAGACCCCAAAATTTTAGGAGCGTGAACATCTTGTCGCAAAAAAGGATGTTGCGGAAAGAAAAGCGACCGAGAGACGGTCACAAAGGTGTGTTTATCATGTCAAAGGCATGAATGATTGTTTACGGCGAAATGCAGGTTTGAATAGCCCGGCCTCCCCACCTCTTAAAAAAACTGACACTTCCTACAACAACCACGCTCTGCAAAAACAGCACGGAAACGGACAAGCTGGACTCATTACACCGATTAAAAAAAAAAAAAAAAGATGTTGATGCGTCATGTCCAAATATATCAATAGCGCACAATGCCTCACCTCCTGAAATACGCCAAGCCATCGTCCCCAAATTTCACTTTTAGTGCTGCTTTTTTTTCACATTCTGTAACTTTTGGGCGAATCAAAGGAGAGAAATGGCATTTTGTGCACAATGCACGGATCCGAGAGGTTATAGCTTGTCAGACAAATGCACGGCAGGGGAAACAGAAAAAAAGACATGCACAAATACCTTGTGTCCTGGTTGCAGATATTGTCTTGCGAGTACAGCTATAATATAAAAGGTTGATGTTCTCTCTGCCTCCAATCGGACCACCGCTTCCGGGTCGCTTTGTTCACTTCTGGGTGCTGCCGCTGCAGGCTCAGCGCAGACCTGACAAAAGGGGGAAACCTACAAATGTTGCTTTGTTTTTTTTTTTGTTATACAGACGGTTCTCTTTCTTAGCTGCTTCTTTTCTCTCTCTAATGATTACTGAAGCGCTATTTTAGGGGTGTTTGGTTGGATTTTACCAGCAGATCTGCATGGGTTGGGCGAATTACGAATACTTAAAAAACGAGATGATTCATTACAAGGACGTTTACTGCGTGTCTATTTTGTATTTGTTTATTTATTTTTTTAGAAACGTAGCTTTTTTGTAGGGTGTTTAATACGGAAGGTGCTCCAATCCTGTGATGTTCGTTAATCTACATTACTCTTTATTAGCTTGGACTATCATATAAAATCTGTTAGAATGAGTCAAGCAGATATAATTGGGGTGAAGAAGAAAGTGAGCCTATATGTGTTTGTAGACCTCTCAAAATCTGAAAGTAAAGTCGCCAGTAAACTGATCTGGCTCTTTACCATGAACCAGGTAAAATCCTCAAGAGAAGGCAGCACATGGACAATGTTGTTACTGGGATAAATGCAAAGAATGTTCTAACCACACTAAATAAAGACAACCCTAGCCTATGCTTCAGGAGAGTAGCTCTACATAACACAAAGAACAGCTTGCACTAAACTAAAGAAAATACAAACAGATAAAACAAACCCTACTAAACAGCATATATAATCTGTTAACTACTTGTGAAGTTTTAGGCACCAGTTGTCTCCTCTGCATTCATTTTAGGCTGAAAAACACAAAATGCAGGCACAAGGCATAATGTGATGCAACACAACGCACTGAGGCTCCCATGTGATCTGCATTTATAGTGTTTTTAACATAGACTTTTCTCATCTTCTCATCAATAACGAATTCATTTATAACCCCCGAACTCCATTAGCTTTAATTTTTGATAACAAGATTTTTGCACAGGGCCTGAACTTTCTGCATATTCAGAAAATACACTGCGGTAGCCATTGGCGTCATATATTAATGCTACATTACTTTAAGATAAGTCACTAAACTGGAAAATAACATTTACAAAGCCAGAAAAACACACATCAAACGATGTGTGACAGTTAGTTCTGCCAGTCAGCTTGAGCTGTGCTGCTGTTAAACGTGCAATCTGTCTCACATTCAACACGCTACCCATCAAACCTAGCCTTCCAATCTGGGCAGTCTATACAGGCTAAAAAAAAACCCCATACAAATCCTATCTCTCTCTCTGTTATGTTTAAACTACTTCTGCTGCATATTTCCTTTTATAGTTTATTATC
>JBBBVU010000014.1:17599675-17613023 GCA_037177055.1 Atherinosoma microstoma | reverse complement strand
TGTGTGTGTGTGTGTGTGTGTGTGTGTGTGTGTGTGTGTGTGTGTGTGTGTGTGTGTGTGTGTGTGTGTGTGCTTACTGTCCTCTGTCTGATCCTCTCCTTTCGTTCTGGACAAGGTGAGCAATCAGATCGCTGGCCGGCCATTGTGCTCTATGCTATTATCAAGGAGGTACCCCTGCGTCGGTGGAAGGAGTTCCTGCGACTACTCTCAGTAGCTGAGCAGCAAATGGAGCGAGTGGAACTGGAGGCTGGTTTGGGTTCCATAGAGAAGCAGTACCAGATGCTGAGGCTGTGGAGCCAGCGTTCCTCTGCGAGCCTGAATGATGTTTACTCATCCTTATACTACATGGATTTATCGGGCTGTGCGCAGCTCCTGCAGGAAAGCCTGGAGAAACTGCAGTGGAGGCCTGAGGCAGAGCGGGGAATCACACTTTGAAGAAGTTACACAAAACAGGGTCAAAATGGAGCAATGCTGGACTCTAAGCTAAAGGTGGATATGCATGTGCAGTTCATTCATGGTCTATTGGGGACTTCGATTCTGCAAGCATGGATGCCAACACACAAGACACTTTAAGTTCCAGAAAAGCCTTTACTAGCTCTAGTTATTATGCATCTACAGACAACCGTGATGATGTCATAAATTACTGTCACTATTTTGTGATATTAAATGGAATAACAGAGTGCAGAGGAGGTTCTGATGGGTCCCCTGACTCCTCATCCCTCAGTGCAATTTGAGTGTCCATTTGGGTGTTAACATCACCAAACGCACGCCAGAAAAATGTACAACTTTTCTCGATAAATTAAACAACTAAGTTAAATCAAGCTCAACTCAATCAAAGTTTAATTTCATTTTTCATGGAGACTAACTGAAAATATACATTGTTAGTAGAAATGAGAAATAAATCTGATGCAGTGCACTCAGATACACTACCAGAGCTTGCATTAAGTGGCTTCTTTAAATGCATATCAGAAACAACAGCATTTGTGAGAAACAAATCTTTGTGCATTGAACTGAAAATTTTTTCAACCCCTCTGCAGATTAAACAAAAAAAGGAAAAGGAGAGGAAAACACTTTTTTTCCCCTCGCAGCATTCTCTCATGACACCCTTTTAACACAGCATCTCCTTAAAGTCCAATACCTAAGACCTGTGGATAGCTGATATGTAATATGAGCAAGCCCATTATTGTGTATGTGTAGATGGTAAGCAATGAAGTCTCACTTGTTTTATTATTGTATTGGTGCCTAGCTCCATTTTTTCCATTTCACTAGTCAAAAAGGACTCTTTTTTGTTTGATATTTAAACTCTGTGAACATTTTGAGGACATCTGTGATGTTCGAGTATGGCTGCATATCACTTCACCACATCTGACATTTACTTCATCCCGTTTGACATGAAAGTCTGGTAGAAAAGCTCAGCCACTGTTTTTTTGTTTGTTGTTGTTGTGCACCTTCGCAAAAGCAGAAAACTGAAATCCCCAAAGGACGTCAGATTTTCAGTTTCCTGCAACTTTATGGTGTTACGATGTAGTAACCTGGGTTTTTCCTCACCACACATATTCCATTCAAACTGGTGGTTTTCTCCTCTGGTGTTTGGGTATCTCATTTTGAGAGTTTTTGTGTCAGTTAATGTTACTTACAGGAAAGCACTTGGACTTTCCAGTTTCAGGAGTGTTTTTTTTTCTTTTCTTTGATTGATTGATTAATTTATTGCAAATGTATGTCACATATGTTTGAGATAGGTCCACTTTGCGTACATATTTTCCAATTGTGACCTTTCTGATTTCCTGAATCTATTTATAGATTCTTTTTATTGTAACTAAAACTGTTAGCTCCATTGTTGTTATTCTCACTGCTGCCATCTATGATAAACATGTATCATCAAAGTTGAATTGTTATGTAAAAAAATGTCATGAATAAAATTGTTGACCACAAGGTGGGAGTATGGACTGAGTGTTTGAGCAGCAGGAGGTGGTCTGCTCTGCAGCAGCTTAGTTTGAGCACAGGACCCCATCTAAAGAATGTGGGCAGACTGTTGGAAGAGCTTTTATTCTTGGATCAACTAAACCTCATGAATTGCAAATTTTGCTTCAGCACAAAGAACACCTGGCCTACATTGTGTCTGGAGAAACATTTATACATAGCATACTGAGTGACATTCATCACATTTACTTCATGTTTGTAAATTTTGTGCCACAAAATAAATTTCTAGGAGCAAAGTTACCTTGTATTCTTGCTAAATAAAAACAGTACAGCTATTTAGCACATACACATTATCTAACGCTCTGCTTTCAACAAACCTCAACTGGTTTTCCATGATAATGTCAGAGAGACCAGTGATAAATAAATAAATAAATAAGTAAAAGATAGAAAACAGGCTTGGTTTGAGTGCTTCTAATTAAAAAGAGGGGGTACATTAGCAAATGTTTTCTGTATTTTTCTTTTTCTTTTTTTACATCATCCTTCTAAACATGGGAAAAGTTCACGCGTTTGCTTCTGTGAGATTTAAACAGCCTAACCTTTTCTCTCACATTATTTACTACATTGTTGTTTTTACTGTTCTGTCTCTGCTAATGTAGCTACGAGAACATACTAAAATTGCAGATTTTACGTGATATCGCGTTAAGTCCGATATCAAATGTGCCATGTCTCTGTGGTATTGTTGCGTCCACATGAGCATGGGCGTTTGTGGTTGCCACGGACAACCGGACCCATACACAGCGGCCCACGCAGTGAACTGTCCCATTTTGAAAAGAGAAGTTCACCGAGATGTCAAGCGAATTGCGGTCAGTATTTTTCCGTTTTAACTTCTTGCTGTGTTTAGAGACTTTCACCCCCTACACTTAAAAAAAATAACAGTCTAATATATGTGAAGTGACGTCGACCTAGTAACACTGACCCTGTAGCGATTGAATTACAAAAATAGGGCCCAACTCCTCTGTTCTCGGTGCGTTTACTAGAGAAAGCAAGGTGACACCAGTCAAATAGTTTAGTGGGCTTTTAGTTCGAACTTAAAAAGTAGGATTGGAGCTTTTGTTTGTTCTGCTGCTGTGTAACAGAGGGCCAAAGGAACTAGAACAGGGGTGTTCAGCTCGAGCGCCACAACCCTGCAGGTTTTACATGTTTCCTATACAACCAGAGAATGCATGAGACTACAACACACCTGATTGAAAATAAATGGCTCTCCTTAACAGCTTGTTGTCAAGTGCTGCCCAAACATGTAGAACCAGTAATCTGATTCAGGTGTGTTGCAGCAGGACACATTCAATACCTGCAGAACAGCAGCCCTTGATGACCGACTTTGGACACCCTGAACTTGAAGTTTAACAATGGCTGAGAAAAAAAGCCACACATGGGGGATAATAAGTTCCCCAAATTCAATAAATATGATCAGAATTAAAAAGCAGTGTCATTTTTAATGGAGTGGCCAAGACAGAGGTTATGGGTGACTTCAGTCTCCAGCAAGATCTATGTGGTTAGAATCGCTGTGTGAAATAAAGTGGGTCTCTGAAACATTTTAATAATATCTTTGTGCTCTTTCCAATGTAAAAACAAAACAAAAAACAGTTTAGAGATTTATTTTTGTATAGATATCTAATAGATTCAATCATATCATTGATTATTTTTGATATTGCACAATAAAACAATATTGCAGTCAAAGCCTCTGTGGCATTTAAATGCACGGTCACGGCATTTTTAAATAATATTATACAAAATGTAAATTTTTTTAAAAAGCTACAAGGTATTACAAACACAAAGCCCTTTATCTCACAAAGAAGATAAAGGCTTTAGGCATGACATGTATTGCAGAGTAAACATACAGAAAGACCAATGATCAACTAATCAATATAAGTGCAGCTGTTGGTAAGGCATAGCTTTGATTATAAGAGTGGCTGAAGGTCCCCACCAAACCCTCCAACCGCATGACCCTCGTACCATGTATGCCCATATTTCACACATTGGTTAGCCACATATAATGTTGGCTCTATTGAACAAATACATTTGTAAAATTTGTTCTCACCTTCTCTCATTAATTCAGAAAACTCAGATTTCTATTTCATAACAATATTGAAGTCAATTCAACTCAACTTTATCTGTATAACACTATCAAATGCATTAGAGCAGCCAAAGTGCTTTGGTTTGGGAAAAAACATGAATGGACGCAATTAAAACATTTGCAATAAAACATTAGAAATGGACAGTAATAAAAACAAGTCGCAAACAATAGGCTAATGAATAATGAAGCAAGAGCAAAGCTAGAAGGCAGTTGTTTACCTTGGTTCCCATGTTAATAAGCTAGACAGACTACTTGGGATGACTGCAAAGGAAATTTCAAGAGTTTTTTCTCTCTTACGGTTCATTATTTTTTAAAAACAAATTATACTTTAGTATAATACTACTAATAATAATAATGATAATAATAATGATATAAAATGTTAACTTACTCATTTTGCTCTTGCAAAGCAAAATTGTATCAATTGTATCATTTTTAAACTGGGCCAAATGTCAGCAAAAATTATTGAGAGGAACAACATTTATTTATTCATCTGTTTATTTATTCAATACTTCATATCATCACATATCAGATATCTCAGTTCCAGACAGTTTAAAAAAAAGTATATATATATATATATATATATATATATATTTCGTCATGTTAAAGTAGTAAAAATTGCAGATATGAATCATTCAGCCCTATTTCCTAATAAGTTGATATCCTGTACACAGAATGCAGAGGTTGCAAATCAATGCCTTTTTTTTCTTTTGAAAAAAATAAATGCTCAACTTGAATTCAAATCAAGATATAATTAAAAAATAGGCACAGAGGCAAAAAAAGTTGTGTCTTTCTAAGATAAAGAGAAAAACAATTAAGAACGATAATTGTCAGCATTACCTCATTGGATACAGAAATAGCATCCCAGAGAAGTGTTTTAGAAGGGCAGATGAGGAGTTTTAATGTTTGAAAAACCGCACAAGCAGATAGTTGAGCAATTTAAGAATAATTTCTTTCAGTGGAAATAAAAAATTTTTATTGACATAAAACCATGTCATAGATTAAAAACACTTCAATATAGAATTAATAGTATCATGAAAAGATTTACTAAATTTGGGCTTTCACACCAAACTATAATTAAACTGACTTATTTTGTTGAAATTATGGTGTGGCCTTAGGATGTCTTCTGAGAATGTAGATTGACAAGATCCAGAAACTGTCTTAAATTAAAATTTGAAATTCATCTTTTGGCAATCTTGTCGGAGAGCAGTCATCCAGCTTGTTGTTAGCAAACAAACTACAACAGCCATTATCAAGTGCACATGGCATTAGTAATGTGGATATTCTGTTAAAGTAGAAGGATGTAAATGTTTTGAAGTTACATATACCTCCACACAGCTGACCTTTCATTTCAGGGAAGGATTTAATTGTTTTAGCAAGACGGTGCCAAAGTAGAGTCTGCATGTATTATGACAACATGGTTCCAAAACACTCAGAATATTTCAAAATGAGATCAATGAAACACAGCAATAAACATGTCCCTATCCAAAATTAAACATCAGATTTCACTGGCATGACTTGCTGACCTTATTCATATAAAACCAGCATCTATAAGCTGTAAGTCATGTTTGATGTTATAAAGGTATACTGTGAGATGTTTTTATACTGTATGATGAGTGTTGATAATTCTACCCTTTCAACCAAGTAAAAAAGTATTTTCATCCTCATTTCCTGTATTTAACCTTGGTGTTATGCTTTGAACAGCTGAAGAGTGTTAAACAGAGCAGCTGCTGATCATGACTGCTTTGGTTCGACCTGGAGTCAGTGTTTCAGAGCTATGTGCAGATGGAGACAAGTTCCTTGAGGCAGGGAACATCGAGAAGGCCATGTCCCTTTACATGTCTGCTTTCAAGACTCATGCTACCTCTGCTGTGTCCCACATGCGGAAACTGGACAAGTCCAGGCTTGGAGAGGTTATCTCTACTCTGGAAGGTTGGCTGGACAATCATGGGGACAACTACCCTACCGGGGGTCTTAATAAAGGCCTTGTAGCTGTTTTCTTGTCCACGTTGAGCCCTAACAATCTCTCAGCCACTATTTTCAAAATGGAATCTCTTCTTCAGAGTGGTGGGTATGGCTGTGAAGAAATTTTTGCTCGTTGCACCGCTTTGCTTGAAGGCAAACAAAGCCCTTATCCAAAGGGTTCAACTCGTGTGCTGTTGGAGATAACTCGAGGTCTGGCATGCTTGTTCTCACAACCTCACAGCTCCAAGGGACTGAGGCTTTACCTCAAAGCTTACCTGGGTAACAAATCCGAAACTGTCAGACTAGTGCAGAGCAGACAGGCTGTGCACCTGCCCAAAATAGTGAAGGCCTTTAGAGACCAAATAGTACACATACATCCCTCTTTGTCATGTGACAGTGAATTGGCGGTGAAAACAAAGGAGAATGAAAAGTTAAATGTTGAGGATTTTTCCACAGTTATTGACTTTTTACTGGCTGTCTCTCCTGGTGATCAAGGAGTGCAGGAACTTCATGCGGCGTATTTGTTTTTGTCAGGCAGGTTTTTAGACAGTGCAGAAGTATATTCTGCTCTCTTGAATCATGATCAGGATCAGAAAATGCCGCTGAGTGCTACAGACAAATCACTCCGAGACACTCCTGAGAGGAAAACAAGACTCTTAACCAGCCGAGCAGCAGCCTGTCTGTCAGCAGGTGGAAAGACTGCAGAGGAGTGCAGAGATCTGGGGGAAGCGTTTGATGTCCACCCTGCAACTGCTCGAATCTACTTCCAAAAGCTCTTCACGGATCATGGAACAGGGATGGCTGCTCGCAGCCATCTCCGCCAGCAGGCAGAGAAGGGTTTGTCTGGTTTCAGAGAGAGGGTCCTTCTCCGTGCAGACTTGCGATCCACTGAGGGAGTTGAACTTTTGGACCCTGTGATCACTGCGCTACGGACTCTTTGCCATTTAGAGCCTGACGGGGGAGGCAGAGAGTTGCGAGTGCGGCTGGCTGATTGTCTCCTCCTCAGAGGGGAGCACAAAGAGGCTCTCTCCATCTGCAGCCAGTTAGCTGCTGCCCAAGGACAGCATAGCTATCAAAACACAGTTCAGGTTCTTCGTGGATATGCACGGCTCATTTCTGATGACCACAAGGGGGCATTAGAAGACTTCCAAGCTGTGATTGAACACAATACCCCTCATCCATCCAGCTGTGTGCGGGCACTTTGTGGCAGGGGGCTCCTGCGTATGATGGGTGGCTTAAACTATCTTACAGCTCTAGACTATGTGACAGCCGCCAGGCTGCATCCTCAGGAAACAGCTCTGACTGTTCGCTGCTTGGTGCCATGGAACTATAGAGGGCTACTGTTTACTGTTCTGCTGGAGCAAGGACGAGTCATGCTGGAGGGGACAGCAGAGCATAAATCCAAGTCCAGTTCCAGTGAGGACTTCCAGCATTCCCAGCAGGATGGGCAGCTGCAAGCTCCATTGAAGATAGACAAGCACAGATCAGGGTATGATGTTTGTTACAATTTGGTTTTACATTACAACATCTCTGTTATAAAAAGAAAAAAAAGACAAAAGATTAGGAATCCTACTGTTTGATGCACTTTTAACAGGTATTACATTAAGTCCTGCGCTGAGTGGTCATCTAAGCAAAGCTGCATATTTCAGCTCATGATCTCTATTCTATTAGAAGGTCTCTAACTTTCTCTCTGATGTTGCACCATTTTCTCCTCTAAATCAGGACTCCTGCTGGTGTGCAGTGCCTGGCTGTGTTGCTGATAGAGCTCCAGCCCAATGCTGATGGGCCTCATATTCTTGCCGCAGATGCCTTGTACCAGCTCGGCAGAGTGGAGGAAGCCTACAGGCTACTTCTTTCTGTAGGGACCACCAATCCCCGGGCACCAATCCTTGCTCGGCTTGCTCTGCTGCAGCTACACAGAGGTTTTCATTATGATACCAATCAGGTACAGCTGATGCCAATATGTTTTTCATTATTTCTGTTTGGAGCAAATTCTGTGACTTTACAATTCTGTCTGTATTACCTGTGCATGTAGCAGGCTCAGGGAAGCTGAAAACAAACTAAATTAAACTAATTTATGTCTTTCTAGACACGACCTCAAGTGCTCAATAAAATAAGAAACCACAATAAATAGTTTACATCACCTCTAATTTGATTTCTTGATTTATGAGATAAAGTAAGGTTTGTCAAATAGTGCTCCAACGAATCAGTACGTTAAATCTCTTCATGTCTTCCCTCACTATCCCTACATACACCCACACACAATCATACAGTTAATAGCATATGTACAAACCAGTTGTGGCTCTGTTAATTTTTTCAAACTTAATCCACAAATATGAAAATTAAATTATATTTTAAGTAAAGTTCAATTCTTTCTTATAAGAACTGAAATGGTGGATTTCTGCTTGTAGCTTTTTTTCTCTTTCTTTTTATTTTTTTCATATTCTTTGACAACTTTAGCCACAGGTATATATTTACGTACACAATTAGATCAGCTGAATTTGCCTTAACTAAGAGTAGAAGATTGTGGGTCCAGTACAGTAAAAGAGCAGAGTGAAGTTCTGCAAGTTGCGTAGACAGAAAGTCTCTGTAGAGCTCACTTTGTGTTTTGAAATGCAAAACTCTGATTTCATCAAACTATGAGTTGTATCTATGGCTATGCAATGAACAAAAGATTTCAAGTCTGTCCATTTTCCCTGCAGCTGCTCAAAAAGCTCATTGTATGTGGTGATACCAGCTGCCTGCGAAGCTTGTTGGCAGTGGCACAGCAGAAGGACCGAGCGCTGCTGCAGGGACACTGCCACTCAGCAGCAAAACGCATCCTGGATCGCTCAAGAGAGGATAGCACCGTCAGGGAGGCTGTGGCCTACCTTTCCATCGCTATTATGGCCTCTGGTGACAACATTCTGATAAGTGCTTGATATTTGTTATTAGTCTGTGCTCATTGAGTACAGTAATCATGAGAGTTGTGTGAAGAGTGATTAGAGAGATGAAGAGAGTTTTGTTTGAGATTTAGCTTTATTTTAGCAAAGGTATACATATATGGATGATAAATTTAGATCACATTGCAAATATTGTAAAACTAATTAACAACTTGTATTTTCCAAGGTGGCGAGGCAGCAGACTCCCTGCTGGAGAGAGCAAAGTGTTATGCCCTGCTTGGTCAACGAAAGACAGCCATATTTGATTTCAGTGCCATTTTGAAGGAGCATCCGAAACATGTGCAAGGCCTCTGTGGAAGAGGCTTCACATATCTCATGCTGAATCAAAAAAAGGTATTTTTCAGTTGAAACACTGTCAATGCCACAGAATCTTGAATTGAAGTGATTTACATATAACTGACATGCTGACCATCAGTTGAAATATATCATTTTAAAAGATTTCCTGTAGCCTTTGAGCTTTGCTGGTGACATTTTCCATTTAATCAGTTGTCGTGAATATCTTTATACCTCCAATTTTCTGCTTAACTTAACCTACAAGTTAAAAAGTAGCAAAAGATATACTAAAATGTGAAACAATCACATAATATTTGAATGTACATGTATGTTGGCACAACATATATGAATTTTAAGCTTCTTCTCAACACAGGAATGCATCCATGACATCCTGGCAGCCCTTCAGATAAATGCTGAGACTGTCATCAAAGACATCCAGTCACTCAAAGACAGAGCACAGAAACTGGTCTGTGATTGGCTGCATCAGTTCTGTCGCACCAATCTGTCAAACACTGTGATCGCTAATTCTGTTCCCTGTCATGAAGACCAACTCAGAGAAGCTTTTATAATTGGTGGAGCTTTGATGAGGACTGATAGCAGAGATCCAAGATGGCATCTTCTCTATGTGGACATACTCTTGGCTAAAGGTGAGATGGTGGAGTTTTTTTGCTCTCTGTAAAATGATCTGGTTAGGAGGTCAAGGTTTGGGCTGTGTGGTGTTTCATGAAAAGAACGGTTGCACCTGCTGCCTTTTATTAACAGTAATTATAGTTTTTCTATTCTGGTCCATGTGCTCCAGGTGAAATTAAAGCAGCTGGTGCTCATCTGTGCCAGGTATTTGGTCAGGAGCCAAGGGATGCTGTAGCCCAGGCTAGAGTGGGTGTGGTGGAGGCCTGGCAGCAGAACTACCGCAGCACAGCTCGCAGGTTCAGCAAACTGATCGAGAAAGATTCGTCCTGCCTCAACTTCTTGCTGGCCCTGATCCCATTTAATCAGCGAAAATGCATGGCACAGGTAAGCCGATGAGCTGGGATCCTAGATGTAGTGCCGAATGGGCACCGTTGCCAAAGTTGTTTTGTGCTGGCTTTTACAATATTTTTATTCTACAATCATCAGCGAATTAGTTTTACTGAAACTGTCCATGTGTCCTCTTGTAAAGTATTGTAGTCAAGGACTGCAAAGAATGACTTACGTATCTTTGTGTTTAAACCAGTTTCCTTAGTATTGGTTTTTAAAAACTTTAGGAACAACACCTCCATCCATTTAGGAGTTTCTTTATAAATGTATGTCACAATAAATATTCTATATACTTCAAATGCACACTATTATCCCCACAAAAAGAAGAAAAGAAAGAAAGAAAAGGAAATTAAAATTAAACTGAAGATTAATTGTTCTGCATTTTTACTTTAACAGGCAGCAGCACAGGAGGCCAGAAGTGTGTCATCAGGTGGCCAGTGGGATCAGGCCCTTGCACTTCTGACAGTGGCAGTACAAGCAGCGGGCAACCACAGATTACAGTATCTTCGTCAGCGAGCTGCCTGCTTTGCACAGCTGAGCTTACATGAGCGAGCCATAGCAGACCTGGACAAAGTTATCCTGAAACACAGTGGCCCTGACTCCAGCTGCTCAGATGACCCTAAAATCTGGACGGAAGATCTGTGTCGGCGAGGTCGCAGCCTGGTGCTCTGTTCCAGAGAGGGAGAAGCACTGGAGGACTTCATCCAGGCTCTGGAGCTCCACAGGGACCAGGCCATCCAGTGTGTGGAGGCTGGTCTGGGGAGGCTGCGTCTGGGTGAGTGCTTTCTGCGAGGAGCGCTCCAGCACTACGGAGAGCAGAAGCTCGACAAAGCATGGACACTGATTGAATGCGGTCTTCTTGTGGATAGTGAGAACACAGAGCTGCGCAGACTGAGAGTGAAGGTCAAACGAGAAGTGGCCAGCCCTTGCAACGTCAATTAAGGAAACACTCAACCTGAGCTACTAAAGTGTAGGCTAACTGTGTTTGCGCCTGTACACATGCTTTTGTGGAGAAATAATCAAACTAATGAAACATTTTCCAAAAGATTTTCTAAAAAACTAGAAAAAATAAGTTTTTCTAGTTAATAACAGACCTTTCAAGTTCAGTTTGAATTATAGGACTAACAACAATGTTTGTTTGCTTTTGTTCTATTTTTAATGACATCGTTTTAATATGGGGAAATTATGAATAGCAAAGATACTCAACCAGTTAACTTTGTTAGAGTGTGTATTCATCATTTAAATATTACTAAATAAATTATCATGGAAATAAAAACAAACAAACAAGTAAACAAACAAAAAAACCCAGAATCTATTATGATACATTCATACTGTAATCAAGCTACACTAAACACTTCAATTCCAACCATCACAACTTGATAAGATATTTAAGAAAGTGTCAAATGTGCAGGCTTAATGCTTTTAAAATGCTCGAGGCATTTCTTTAATCATATTCATGGAAGCGAACACAACTTAGAATGCACAAATACAGACCGACAGATTGATTAAATAAATACTGAAAGTTAGGTCATGAAAACAAATTTAAACACAAAGTTTGGATGTTCCTGTATGTGCACTTGAAGTAGGACTCTAATCAGTGAGCATTATTTAGATAGCTTTAAACTTATTGTGTTGAAATGCAGCATGCACTTATGCAGACACAGTAATGTACTGCGGTTCCATATTGCCGAAGTAGGATTTTTCCCACTCACTCATGAGGTCAAAGTGCAGTGGGCGGTCACAGAAGGTGCAGGAAGCTGTAGCCAGGCTGTTGAGCGGGAGACCCGCTTCCTGCCACACCTCCACCAGCCTCCCTGTTAATGAAACAGACATTTGTATGAGTTAACATTTAAATGTTTTTATTTATTTGGATTTTTGTCTTTAAAAGTTCAGCTTTGCTTATTATAGTTTGCACAATCAAGTGTCATGGTTTTGCAGCTGTGGGATACCTGTAAGATCCTTAGAGAATTGTCATTTTGCATTGAATGATATGGTGACAGGTAAAATTGTTGGGACCCATAAAGAGACTAATGAATTCTACTCATAAATCAGTTGCTCTGGCTGGTGTCCTTACTTAACTTAAATGGATGTTTACTAATGCAACTCTGACCTAATAACAGCATGGATCCCCTCACTCACCCACAAAGTACTCCATCATATCAGGGTTGTGATGAGGAGAGGGAGCCAGACGCAGCAGCTCCTCACCACGAGGCACTGTGGGGTAGTTGATGGCCTGGACGTAGATGTTATCTCTCTCCAGCAGAGTATCACACACTTTTGTGTTCAGCTCTGCATTGCCAACCTAGACACAGGTCATGAAAGGTGAAATGAGCCATTTAGTAGAGGGTTTTTTCTTTTCTTTTAGAAAATGAAAAAAAATGAATGAATGATTGCATTAGAAGACAGGAAGCAGTGATGAAAGAAAGCTAACAGCTAACTTAACATGCCACACACAATCTATTTTCATTTGTTGTCTTCATCTATCCCCCCCCCCCCCTCCCCCCCACTATGACAGCAAAGTGTCCATGTATAGTGAAGAAACTGTAAACCAACTGATGATCTCAGGAAAGAATGGTTGTGTATGACGTTGCTGAAAAAACAAAGCATACTGTGTTTGTATTTTTTTCCCAACACAGTTTTTCCCTCACTAAAGTACCGTCTACTCTACCACATGCACTAGCAAGCTGCGTTTCCTAGCTTAAAAACCATTGAATGTACTAGAGCAGTGGGCGAACTAACTAAAACAAACTAAGGAAGTAGCTGTTTCCTGCTGTATTAAGGTTAAAAAATGATGTATTAGAACTTTATGTGCAAATATCAAAACAGGCAGTATTAAAATTATGAAATGAAATGAAATGAAAATACTTTATTTATCCCTTTTAGAGGGAAATTATTGTTGTAGCAGAGTTTTTTTTTTTTGTCAAATAACAATAATGATGAAACAAACAATTAAATTAAAGTCGAAGATAGGGCATTGTTCCGGAGGGTGATGGCTGCTGGCAGGAATGATCTCCGGTACCTTGCCGTCTTGCAGCGGACTTGAAGAAGCCTCCCACTGAACACACTCTGTTGTTTCTTCACTGTGGTGTGTAGAGGATGC
>JBBBVU010000014.1:17525664-17563197 GCA_037177055.1 Atherinosoma microstoma | reverse complement strand
GGATGCGATCCTTTCGGAATCCTGTAAAATTTTAGTCCACTGGTGGAATAACGATTCTGGCAGCCGTACACACAACAACCAGACATTTCTGCTAGAAAATAGACGGATATATTTTTCGTACTTTGTTGACTCGTGAAAATTACTCGTGAGAATGACCGAGAGAGACTGCTACTTCCGTTGCCAGGTTGCGCACGCATCTTTCTGATGACGTCGGCTGTAAAAGGGTCTATATGTTAGTGACATTTTCTTATGTAAATAATGGGGGGAGGAGGGATGGAGACAAGCATCTTCACTGACATATTTACTATAGATGCATAGATTTTAATTGTTTTTGTTTGTTTTTTAAAAATAGTGTAACAGTTGTAATCAAGAAAAAAAAGAAACTCCACAAGATCCTCAGATTCAGTTAGCAGTTTACTTAAAACTTTGACAACAGTACAGTCATTCTCCAGAGTATGAAAAATAAAATGTAGTAAAATAAAATTCCTTAAAATCAAGTGAGAGAATGAGAGAGGTCAAAAAACTGTGCGGCTCTACTCCAGGCTTGCCTCACTGTCTGCCTGTGCAGTGATGACAGTAGTCCCACTCCTTACATGGCAAAAAGCAATCTAATATGCAAATCATCTGGTGATGATGGTCTGGAGGTCGTGATGACAGGAAAACAGATGTTTGCAGGACAGCCTGGAGGCCATGACGCTAGGAGACAGATTTCTGGAGGACAGACTGAAGGACATGACGATAGGGGCAGGTGAGGCAGTACGCCCCAGACTGGCCAACAAGACAAGGACCCCACAAGTGGATAGCCAGAGAGGCAGGGGCGAAAGAGCTGGGACTGCTTTGGTGAGACACAGGAAGTCTGAAGAATGGCAATCTCAGGTACATGAACCGGGACAGATGGAGGTGACTAGCAGGACCCACTTGAAGGTAGGAGGCCATTTGGGGACCCCCTCAGAAACAGGAACTCAAGAAAGCGGAGGAGGAGCAACCTCCTTGGACAGAGGAACCAGAGGTGTAAGAGCGATTTCCTTGGACAAAGGCAGAGGAGGACTGTACCTTTCCGGGACCCCCTCGGGAACAGAAACCGGAGGCAAAGGAGGAGAGTCTCATCCAAAGGAACCCCGTCGGAAACAGGAACCAAAAGGGAATGGAGAAGGAGTGGCATCAGCGGAGAAGGAGTGGCATCTGGGGTTTTAAAAATGAAACACAAAAGACTACGGGCATTACAATAAATGAAACACAGAGTGACATAAAAAATTATATGACCAGAGTCAACTAAAACCAAAAGTGTACATTCACATGGAACTAATGACAAACGGACAGTAAACCGAGACTGCAATAGAACAAAAGATGGAGACCATTCCAAGAAAAGTGGAATCATAAGAAAATGACATCCCACTCCCACAAACTTTATTTTCTGTATGAACATCTTTTTTGTGTAGACATGAAAAATCAAGAAGCATTTTTTTCTATCCTAACAGTAAATGCAAAGAGCATTACACATGCACACTGAATGCAAATGATGTGTGTTTTTCTTCTATCAACAGTGAGATATTCACGTACACATTTGGTTTGGATGACAAGAACTAAAATGACCATATCCAACAACTCCAAAACTGCATTTTTCCATCTGAAAAATAGGGCCAAACTCCACCCCCCTCTCTCTCTGACAGATGCTGAAAAGCTGGTCCATGCCCTTGTCTCCTCCAGGTTGGACTACTGTAATGCACTCCTCGTTGGGATTCCTGGCAGGGGCCTCTGAAGGCTCCAGAATATCCAGAACAATGCTGCCAGCATACCCCCAGTCCTCCAGTCCCTCCACTGGCTCTCCGTGAAGACAGCAGCTTCCGTGGCTGTGGAATGCTCTACCTGCTACGTGTGAGCTCCACAGACTGTGGAGTTTTTTAAGAAACTTTTTTAAAATTTCATTTTCAAAATCATATCATCAGCAGTAATGTGTTTTTATTATTCTGTTTTATCTTTGGTTTAACAGTAATTGTTTTAATCACTATACTTTGTGTTTTATTTTTCTTTATTGTGTAGCACTTTGAGATCCGTTTCACAAACGTAAAGTGCTTTATACATAAAATGTATTATTATTATTCTGGTCTGCAACATCACTTACAGTATCAGCTATACAATGCAATACAGTCCTGACATCCTTTGCATGCTTTAACTATTACTCACAACTTTACTCAGGTGGGCTTAATGACTGACAGGATGGCCATCTGGGTCACTCACCTGTGACCCCATTAGCAGCTTACAAGATACTAATGAGGCCATAAGAAGTTAAATGCTTTAGACTTGCAATCTGTCAGTTAGAAGTAAAGAAAAGGCAAGGCAGGGCAAGTTTATTTGTATAGCACATATCCTGTACAAGTTTGTACAAGTGCTTTTCATAAAACCCTACAAGCATTACAGATGGTGCAAAGAAACCATAAAAAATAGTAAAAGGCAGCAACAAATAGCAAAAATCACAATAGAAAAGAGGTGAAAACATCTTTAAGATCCCGGGATGAGGTGCTTCTCATTCTCAGGACAAACAGGCACAGATGAGAGAGAGAGAGAGAGAGAGAGAGAGAGAGAGAGAGAAATGTATTTGATAGAAGCAAGAGCATAAACAGTAATGAAAAGAAGATAACTGACAGAGGCTTTGGGTTGCTGAGTATAGATAACTGAGTTGATGCTATACTTGGCCAGGAAGGTATAAATGCTGCTTCCAGCATTCTTATTGTATTTAAATTGAATGTGTAAAATTATTCATGTGACTAATTCTCCACTTGACATAAGCTTGTTTTCAAGTAGTTAATAAAGGAGATGAGCATCCACAGCAAGTCAATCCTCCCTGCTGTCTGACAGTTCCCAGTGAGTCGGCCGCAGCAAGACCTGCCACCCAGTTTCCACCAAACGTCTGCCATCACTGTTGGCACATATATTACAAGCTTGTTCAACAGACTGTTAATAATAATCATATTGGTCCGATCACAATTGTAACAAACATTATCAGATCATCTCTGCAGTATACCTTGTTGTAAAATACTCTGAACAATACTTCATAATTGTCATCAAGTGAGGCATTTGAGTAAGTATATAGGCTACTCATGTCCCACGCTTGACTTCATATTGAATGTAATTTCATAAATTCAATAATTAGACATTAGACTACATTACATTGGTAATTTCAGTAACATTGTGAATCGGTTGTTTTTAACTCTCAATATGTGTATGTGTATTCTGAAAAAGCAAAACTGAATAGAATAGGAAGAGAAAAAAGATAAAAGTGTGAGAGGAGAGTAGTCTGAATTGGGTTCTGGAGCAGTACTCCACCTCATACATCGAACTCAATCGCCAGCCGCGAGTGATTCCAAACCAGCGTACTACATATCCACCAGCGAGGCTGAGAAACCACCCTCTCTGGCTTCTCCTATGATATCTGCACGCATTGGCCCATTATTTCTGTTCACCCGCTCACCCAATCAGGTGATGCCCTGTGAGGGCAACTATTGGCTCTTGTCTCAGACCTTCCCCGAGGCGATAGGTGGAGTGACGAGCACTCAGCACGTGACCTCTACAATGAGCTTCCTCCCACACCAGGAAGTACACGGTTCTCGAACAGATATATAACAACCCTAAAATATTGCAGCCCTTGTTACGGTTCATTGTCATGATCTATTAAATAGTGGAAAACGAAAGAAAAATAGGCATTCTTTTACAACTCGCAAACATAATACTTGTTAAAGCTGTATAACACTAAACAATACAACAAAGTCTTCAATTTTATGGGAACAAATGCATGATGGGAAGTAACGACATATCCCTTGCCAGTCATCCAATGGGAAAAATGGCACTGGTCGTTGCTTCTTACTTCTTACTTACTTTGATAAAAGCACAGCAGAGGTAGTGTTAATGCATCCATTCAAAACTTGAATAATTAATTTTGAAAACATTAGCACGGAAAGCAGGAAAGGTTCAACATTTATATGAAATAAAGAACTTGACACACTCATATCTACAAAATAAAAACAATTCCCATTCATTTATATAATTTTGTCAACGATGAACCCCCGTATTGATGTAGAAAATAATTGTTTTATACAAAACATCAAAATATTCAACCAAAAAAACCCAGAAGAAACAAAACAACACATATTTTAACATCACGATGGTTACATCTAAAATTTCCCATGATGCCTTGCTGTTTTTAATGCATAATCCCTTTTTTCCCAGAAAATATATATAGCTGATATTTGTCAAAGACATGGTATTTGCTGTTAAAAAAGTTATACTTTAGAAGACAGACATTCCATGCAACGCCAACTTGAGTGACACCATGACCGTGAATAGTTGTGACTAGTTGCTGTTAATAACCCTCGTGAGTGCTTTAAACATCCGGGCATTCAGAAGGCTTGCACTCTGGGCTACATACTGAGAACACAGTTTCTCTTCCGCCTGCCCAGGGGAAAGTCCCCGGACCCGTGGCAGAAAGTGTCCTGGTTGAATCCAGTGTTGGCGCGCGGTCTACTGATTCAAGCGGAGATGTTCATATGAACTGAGCTTTGTAGTCGCACGTCGACTTTGTCAGCATTAATAGTAATGCAAGCGCGTTGACGCTAGAACAGAACGGGGCTCATTCTCAGAATGCACATTTTTTGGCCATAGTAGCCTCACTTGGCACTTACTAGTTTAACAATAATGTGAGATAGATGTTAATGTATTCAAACGTATCAGTAAAAGGTACTCAACGTTTATTAAAATTGCACCTTTGCATTGAAGTTGTTTCACCGCTAACACAAGACAACCTCAGATGTAGAATAAAGTTCTTTACACTAGAGAGTGAGCATTATTTGACCACGAAGAACCAGCCCCAGAGAAACGACTTTTAAGTTCTAGACGTGTTTACGTCTCCATCTTGTGTTACAAAATATGAATCGCAGCCAGCACCAAGCAGCGCTCGACAAGCAGTAATTTCAATGTGACATTAGATATGAATCGTTTATAAGAGAGGAAGTCTTGGTAAATAATGCTAAAACCTTTTTCATTTTACTCCTGATTCTTTCCCAAAATTTTATAAATTTTTGCAAAACAAATAGCAGCTTGCTTGAGCTTTAGATTTATCATACAGACCAATAAGTTTGTGTTTATTATGCATTTTGCATAGAAATTCTGTGTGAGTTAAAATTTCTTCTAACCTTATTATAATAAAGTTAGTCAATATAATAGAAGTGGCAGGTGAAAGCAACAACTAATACAGGTACACAATATGAACTGTCATTATTGTTCTGTACTGTGTACTGAAAATGGCCCACGAGTCTCCATTTTCTATGGTCTCACCTTTCTGGGAGAACAAAGATGCTTTCTTTACTATTTAAATACCACTAGAGGGAGCACCATACCTGCAGCATCCATCCTAATACCCGCTGACATGAGAACACATGCTGACACACATGGACAGACTGTACGCCACAGGATTAGATGGTGCACAAAAAGATTACAGTGTCACATGGTGGACCCTCCAAATGGTGGTTTCTAGTAGCTTACTTCTCCCTTTGAGCTATCCCACAATTCACTTGGAATGGGCGTAGGCACACGTAGCAACAGCATCACAAAGGTTCAGCTCCTCCTTGCTGTATGCTGTAGGGAGGGAGAGACAGAGTGGATCAGGGTCAGATGAATTCCAAACTGAGTGGCGGTGACTGTTTGCAAATGAAGAGACGAGGGTGTTCATGTGTGTGAGAAAGGACAAGTCAGAGAGGGTCGGAGAGAGAATTGTGTGTGTGTATGAGAGAGAGAGAGAGAGACAGAGAGGAAATCCAGACAGGAGGAGACGTAAGGAGAGGAACAAGAAGGGGGGTAGTAGGTAAAAGACAAGACAAGAGAACCCAGTCTGAGAGGGAAGATGGCTGAGCCAGAGTTGAAATCGAGAAGCAGTCGGGAGAGTGTTGCCAAGGCGGCGAGCCAGGAGAAGATGGGAGGTAGGTAAAGTGCATGCTCACTCTCCTGTAAATACCACATGGCGTAGAGGTGCATTATTCCACCACATGCTCTGATGCAATATTGCCTGATGCAAGAGTGGAACTGCAGAGTTTATGGAGCTTTTGTGGTGCATCGTGATGTTTGGGTGTGTGATGGTAACAGGTAACAAAGATGGCAGGTGTGGGGTATATGAGACGTTTAATAAGCAAGTAGATTATGTATACTAAGAGCCCTTCTTATATTTCCCCAAGTCTGATTCAGAGTGAATTATCCATCTGTGTTACAGCACATAATGTCCTCACTGTTCTGATACTCGCAGTCAAATAAGTTTGATGTTATATTCTGTCAAATTGAAAAACCTTTCAGCTTGCTTTCGTCTGCGTTGGTCATTTCCAAAAATCTCTTGTCTGATCTTCTCCTGCTCTGCTGTTCTCTCTTCACCAGCAACTGACCAAGATGGTCTTATTGTGGAGCAACTAGCATCACCATCATCCCCCATGGTTTCTGCACCAACTGCCACAACTCCCACGAGCAGTCTGCCTGGCAAGGGTGAAAAGATTGAGCTCAAGCGCAGCATTACCCTCTTCAATGGAGTGGGCATGATCATAGGCACCATCATCGGCTCAGGCATTTTCGTCACCCCAACTGGCGTTGTCAAAGAGACCGGCTCAGCTGGCCTCTCCTTGATCGTCTGGTCTGCATGTGGAGTAGTGTCTACCATGGGAGCCTTATGTTATGCTGAGCTGGGCACGACCATTGCTAAATCTGGGGGAGACTATACTTATATCCTAGAGGTATATGGTGAACTGGCAGCCTTTCTGAAACTGTGGGTGGAGATGCTAATCATTCGGCCATCATCGCAGTATGTGGTGTCACTGGTGTTTGCCACCTACCTTCTCAAACCCCTGTACCCCAGCTGTCCTGTGCCAGATAGTGCCGCCAAACTCATTGCCTGCCTGTGTCTAAGTGAGTAAATGATGCTGCTTAAGACATTTTCTAAGTAATTCTAAATGCATTTATTTGGTCTACCTCACTGGAGGTGAGTATTCCCTAAATTCCGGATTGTTATCTGTTGTGTATCTCTCCATTTCTCATAGCTTCCCTGACATTTGTGAACTGTATCAGTGTGAGGGCAGCCACCAAGGTCCAGGACTTGTTCACAGCTTCTAAATTATTGGCTCTGATCATCATCATCCTCTTTGGTTTCATCCAGATTTTTACAGGTGAGTACCAAACAAATTAAGAGAGCCATTAGCTAATGAAAACATCTAGATCAGATTACTGCTATTATTATTAACTGTTCAAGTTAGACAAGTTTGAGACCAAAGCTGGTAAAACAGGTTATTTTTTGTGGCTTTTCATCAAAACAAATCTGTAACAGTGACCCATCATGTGTTTTAGTGTTAAAGGTAACATGGTTTTTGTAAAATATGTGTTTGATGAGGCTTATCTGATCCACAGAAACCTTAAGATAAACTTCAAAAGTTAGTAAGTCTTCGTATTGTGCCTTCAGACTGAAAAAACTTTCTTGCCTTGCTGCAAGTGTTTTTTTTAGCCTGCAGCTGTGCTAAGTGTCTTAAGTCAATATTGCTCTCTTCTTTATATTATTATTTGCAATAATGATGATAATTAAACTGTACACAAAAAAACACAAAAAAACCACTTTAATTTTATAGGTTTAATCTCAGTATGCGGTTATATAAGTTGCTATTCTCGTCATCTCTCATATTTACATGTACAGTATAAAGAGTTTGATTTCTTTGTCTCTAATGATCAACAAATTGTTGACCGACGCTAATGTGCCTAACGAAGCAGACTGCAGTCCTTTCAGTTCGTTAGCACAGTTGCTGAGTCTGAACACAAGGCTTGTCTGTATGTAGCCCTGTGATTGAGTCTTGGTGTGCAGCCATGTGCACATGCATCTATGTGGGTGTACTTTGAGGCGGAATGCTGCTGTGCTTAATTACTTTCATACATATCTCGTCTGCACAGTGTTTTTTTATATGAGAGAAGATATATAAGAAAGTATTTGGTACAGAGGAAATTTGTATAAAATCACTGGTCCAAAACCCAGTGGCAATGAAAACTATGCTATTAGCTCTTTAAATACATGTGGAAACAGTTTCACATGTGCTATTTCAGCTCCATTTAATCAAAAGGAAATATCCAGTTAGTCCTTTTCAGAGTTGTAACAGCTAAAGGACTGAATCTGGCCCAGCCACGCCATTCAGGGAAAAAAAAACAGCGCGGGAAGACAGTGTGGCCCTAAAGTGCTGCACGCTACATCTGCTCCTCTCTCTCCTCTTTCAAAGCCACGCCCTTCACCATTGTGCTCCACACTATGTTACCATGGTAACTAGGTGGCGAAGCTTGGCGGCTGTTGTCACAGTGTGGTCTGTGAGAGCACATGAGATAGAAGGACAGAGAGAGAAAGTAATCTGTGTGTAATAAGCCTCACTGAAAAGAGAGTCATTAACATGTGAAAGCGGCAGGTAGAGGAGAGTCGCGCATGGCCTCAACTTCAGATTTATTCACATTTTAACACTTACATGCACAGATTCTTTGAAAGTGTCGCTCACTGATGATCCACTGAATCTACTGGCTGCCATGGATAAATGAATGGACTGAAGTTTGCTTATCACACTTTTTTCTGCTCATATTGAAATGTCAGTTTGGTCCGAGTTGATTAGGTTTCTGCACATGAAAGGAAATGCTCTGCTAGCGAGTTTCTGGTTGAAAATGTCAGGCATGTCAAAGGATAGTCACTAACACACCGGCATTGGCACATGAAATAAAATGTGGCAGCTGCTCTGAAAGAAAATGTAGAAAACTCACATGTGAACTAAAACTGCATCTGAAAAGAATGTTTCTCTTTCAGCTGTTTTCTTACAACTCTTTTCTTCTGTTTATGTGCAGGTGACGTGCCGTATTTGACACCAGAAAAGGCATTTGAAGGCAGCAAACTGGGAGTAGACAATATTGTCTTGGCACTCTACAGCGGTCTCTTTGCTTTTGGTGGCTGGTGAGACATTTATTGGCTTTTCATGATATCTCATTGCTGAGATTTGTTTGGTTTGCAGAATGATCGATAGTAATTTCCAGCCTTCACCCAATCTCTAAAAGTGTTGTACGCCTCTTTTCTTTTATTCCAGGAATTACCTGAACTATGTAACTGAGGAGATGATCGATCCAGAGAGGTGACGTAAATGTGATGAAGGTTGATTTCAGGATTGTAGAGAATCTCCTGTAAATATATGCAAATGGCATGACTACCCTCATCCATGACAAAGCTTGTGTCCATCAGTGGACTGCATGGAGATACAGCATAGAAAGTGACATGAGCACAAGCTTGGTTTAATTGCATTTAATTGCATGAGATTATTAAATGTTCCAACTGTTTTGCCCATTCCTTGCATGATCCCTCAAATCTAACATTTTAACATGAATGGGTTTTTTGAGGATGAAATCTAGCAGGCCTGGTCGCTCTTACCAGATATGATGCCTGCGATCATGTTTCCTTTCATAATGCCTTAAATTGAACCTAAATTCAAACACTGATCTCAAATTATACAGTTTGTTATTGCATAGAAAACTTTATTCAGATGACCTTTGATCCCCCCCCCCAACCTCCATCAACAGGAACCTGCCCCTGGCTATTATCATATCGATGCCTATAGTCACGGTGGTGTACGTTCTGACTAACTTGGCCTACTTTACCACCATCTCTCCTCAAGTCATGATCGATTCAGAGGCTGTTGCTGTGGTGAGCATGATCCGCTTTACTTTAGAACCATGTATTAATCTTTATTACCTTGAGTGGTTTTTTTTACAGTGTATGAACTGCTACTTTGTATGGTGCTTTGCAGAGTTTTGGGGAGTATCATCTTGGTGTGATGTCCTGGCTGATTCCCGTCTTTGTAGGATTGTCTTGCTTTGGAGCTGTCAATGGATCTCTCTTTACTTCAGCTCGGTGAGCAGAACAAAAATGCTGACGTCATTTTGTGCTATGAGGGGAGGAAGGGGGGTTGTTCCAAGATCTACTGCTGTTTTAGGGTGGAAATTTTATATAGGTCAAAAGTTTGAGTGGAAAATAACCACTGAGGACATGTTTCTCAACTAGCTTGTTCTACGCTGGAGCTCGCGAGGGTCAACTCCCTGCTGCTCTGGGCCTGGTTCACACAGACCTGTTCACACCTGTGCCATCCCTCATCTTCACAGTAAGACTGAGCCTGTACAAAGATGATTTGAAAGTGACTTTCATTAGAGAAAGGCACATTCATTCATGTGTTGTCCAAACATTTGTGAGACTAAATACCCTTTTCCTTTTTTCCCCTTGCGTCAGTGTTTGCTTTCCATGATGTATGCCATTTCCCAGGACATCTTCTCTGTCATCAATCTGTTCAGCTTCTTCACCTGGCTGTGTGTTGGTATGGCCATAGCTGGCTTGGTGTGGTTGCGATTGACCAAACCCAACCTCAGAAGGCCTATCAAGGTAAAGTCTGAAAGGTGATTGCTGTAAATGGAAAATGCTCATTGCATTGGAGCTTTTTCTGTATGAAGTCCATTTTAAAAGATGTGAGGATTACTGAGAGGTGACCTTAACTCAACCTGAACCTCAGCCAATTTCCTTGTCTGTCCAAAAACATCAGCATGTCTGCAGGTTACATAAAGCTATTATTATTGTTATTATTTATAATTGTACCATTGTATCACTGCTCTTGTTATGAGTTGGAAGTGGAACCACACTGTGTTTCCATGTTCGGAGGGAGTGGTGTTCAAATGAATACACAACTCTTTGTTTCTCTTTCATTGTGGGAATATTACCTGGGTTAACCATAGCCTTTCATCTTTCCTTTGGATCAGAGTGTTCTTAGCCATTTGTTTTGTAAGATAAACTACTTTCAAGAAGTGAACACAGATCGCTGCTTTATGTGTAAACAATTCACGAAACAACAGTTGTTGATTTATTGAGTCTAAATTCAGAGATAGTGCCAGAACAAAAGACTTTGTTTCCTTAGATCATGGTGCTCAGTTTCACTATCTGAACATGAGCTTTTCCAAAATACTGTTTGCACTTTTGATAAACAGCTGTGTATTGAACAGACACATTTTTGGAACGCGACAATGTGTCAGTGTAGAAATATGAACTCATAAATTCAATCAAAATATAGCAAAAATCCCAAATAACAGTTACAATAATAGGTAGAAAAAAACCTACTTGATCTGGATTTTAAATAGTGGTAGACTGAAGTAAAACTAGCAATGTAGTAAAAAGCACTCCATTAAAAGAAAAAGATGCCAGAGATCAGGTTCTTTATTAAACTATAGCAAGGAATAATGTGTTTCATATATTTTCTGTAATTGACCCAGAGCCACAAAATGATTTGCAACTATATTTATTACAAAAGTGTTGTGGAGTTACAGTACAACCTCAATTCCATAACTAATAGGATGGTGTGCGAAATGTGAATAAAAACACAATGCAAATTATTTATAAATCTCATCAATAAATAATTTGATAAACAATGATACTTCGAAAACATATCAAATGTTGAAAGGGAGACATCTTACTGTTTAATGAAAAGTGATAGTTCATTTTTTGTCTGAGCAGCAACAAAAAAAGTCTAAAAAGAATTCTTGAAATGTATTGCCATCAAATTCAAGATGAGCAAATATTGTTCAAGAAGCAGTAAAATTAATCACTCTCAATATTTACTATGTTTTCGTCATTTGCATTCAGTTTTAATTTCAATTTTACCCTGCCTCCTTAATAAAGTACATTTAAACTGTATTTGAGTCAAGTATTTGAGTAGCTTTCCAGCAATGGTATATACAAGTTGTGTTACTATGAATATTCTTATATCTTCATTCATTATACTTGCTTCATGCCATAATGCTTTAACCTTGCTCAGTATTTGTACTCAGTTCTCTCAATAGGTCAGTTGATAATGGTGTTTCCCTCATTCTCCTCTCACATAACTGGAGCAAACACTTACTGCTTTATTTTCTTTCTTTAGGTATATCTTTTCATCCCTGTAACTTTCGTGTTGGGGTGTGTCTTCATGATCGTCGTGTCTTTCTGGGCTGCTCCAAATGAGTGCCTGATAGGCAGCGGCATTATTCTCACAGGCATCCCTGCATATCTACTGGGCTACAAGTGGAAGAAACCCCATATGGTCAAGAAGATACTGGGTGAGTGAGATGCTGCGTTTGTTTATTTTCAATAGCGTCTTTGTCTGTTTGCTCAGGCGAGGCTGGAGAAGCATTCCTTACAGTTTGTTATGAAATTGATGTGAGAATGTCGGCTTGAGCACACCTGCGGACACTGTTGTTGGCCTGGAGGGCAATGTTTTGATGAAGGGTTAAATAAACTCTGACCAAATTTTTACCTTGCAAAAGAAAATAACTAATGAGATGAGTTGTTTCTCCTCAGAAATCTTCACAATGTTCTGCCAGAAGATCTTCATGGCTGTTCCCGAGGAGAAGGAGCGGTGTGAGGCGACTGAGTGACGCTGGATGGACTGCACCAGATGAAAGACAGTCGTTTTTGGAGTGTTTACATTCATTCACCTGTGATTTTACTGCCACGTTGTTGTTGTTTTTTCTATTTTTACTTTAATTCACCAGGTAACTGTGGCAGAACTTCATATCTACAAGAGCAAGAAGGCAAGCTTGGAAAAGAGAATTTATTTCATGACCTCTTCAAAATTAAATCAGGACTCAGCATAGGTATTTTCCACTTTTTTTTATGGTAACATGACCTGTCAGTTACACCTCCTTTAATATAGAAACATGCTTAAATGTTTTTGGAGAGCTGTGTTTTCATCTTGAGATTATGTGTCACAGGCACATAATTATTTATATACTGGAAATACAGAATCAAAATCTGCACACAATACAATGTACTACAGGTTTATTTTCACAAGTGTACAAATGAGTAGTTTATAGAAAAAGGAAAAGACAGTTTTTTCAACACAGTTTAAAGTTTTTAACACTTGTTTAGAATCTGGAAGTGGATGGTTTTACCTGTGAGGTAAACCTGAGAACTTAGGTGCAATCACTAATATCTGAAATAAACTGATAGTGTAGAAATGTAAGAATAAGGAAACATAGCACTAGCATATCATTAATTACATTATACCCATGCTAATATTTGTTTTAAATAACACTTAATTTTTTTTTTAAATATTTCTTTTATACTAATTTCTTGTTTGAACTTGCAACACTCAGCGTATACTAAACTGAGATAAAACACTGTTTATAATGTCTGGTTTAGATGTGTTGCTGTCAGCCAGGCCTGTTTCTTGTAACATTTCATTTCAGTCTCAAACTGTTTTAGCTTGTTGTGTATTTGATGAAATGATGATGGAAAGCGATGCGAGGTGTTATTACAGGAAGCTGAAGACCTGTACAGATATCACTGTAGTGGTTGTATTAGTGTTTGTATTGAATGTATTTTGTTGTCTGTGCCAGCTGTGTCAACACTGATATTCTATTTTTATGACCAAAATGAATGTTGCAAGTTTAGAGACACGAGCTCTACAACCCCCCGAGGAAAGCCGTCCCTAAGGTTTAAAAAAAAAAAAAAAAAGCTTGGTTAACGGCATAAAACAGTAAAATGAGAGCCGTTCCTCCAACATTACATATACAACTTTCAGCCACTTATAATAGCTAATAGCAGAAAAAAGGAAAGCCTTAGGGAAAAACCATCTCCATCGTGTTCATTCTCCTTGTAGCAGCATCTTTTTTGTGATAAGACATGAAATATGTTTCTCTTTTTTTCCAAAAAGCTCACTACTCAACAATCATCTTATTTTTTTTTTTTTATGGAAAACACTCAATTCAAAATGACCAACAAAGACTTTTTACTTACACAAAAAGCCAGAAAGAAGCACCTTTATAATCAACCATCAATGCTACTGCTGCCCAAAGGCATTTAATGTTAAATGAAGCACAACAATAAACAGCATAGCTGTTGCAGAAGGAAATACATTTGTGCCCTTCAATGAATGTAGTAAATCTAATCAAAAATAATACAAAGTAGATTAAAACGTGTCTAAAACATTAATTCAAAGTCATATTTAACACTAAATATAAACTTCTGATGCAGATGTCATTGTATATTTTATGTTATGCACAACATACTGTATTTGTGTATGTATAAAATATCACTATATGTATAAATTAATAATTCAGATAATTTGCCTGTTATGGAGAAAATAGAAACTCCTATTTTTAATCAAAAAATTGAAAGTGGTTATTGTAACTGTCGTATCTCAGTGACCATGGCGGGTAGATGTAACAATAAAAGTATTTTCTCGAAAACTTAATTGTTTGTCTTTTGTGAAGCATACAGCAAAAGAAGCCTCCTCCTGAAATATTAAAACCTGAGTCCTGACTGATGTATAAATACGACGACCAAACATATTGGTATCAGTTAACAAAAGGCCAGACACATCCTCACTGCAGATAACAGTTTCAAACAGAACAAGCAATACCAAAACACAAGATAGCCTTGATCAAAATGAGGATATCACAAGTGCAATTTTCTCAAAATGCAGTCCAGTAGTATTATCTTCTGAGCCATCAAGTGTTTGGGTAGTGATCTGTATGAAAGGCTCATTCTTTCTTTCTTGTTTGTCTCGTCTTGCTTGTTGGCTGTCAGACAGCGATGTTTCAGAAATCTGGGCTGTCAGGGGAGTTCATATCTGTCTGAGGAGGAAATGAGAGGCTCTGATGGCTGCTGATGGAACTTGTATCTAAGCTGCTGGACACAATATTAGTGATGGGAGATTGGACAGGCAAGGAACTAATATTGCACATATAGGGTGTAAATTACTTTAACACTTTTTGTGACAAGCAAGGATTTGTTTTTTTTAATTCATTTTCAACATCACTAATAGTATTGTTTGGTCCGTATTTTGTGGATTTTGTTTCTAACATATGGCTATTCTTTGGCAAAGTTAGCAAGTTTTAGTTCCCTTCAAAATGAATGTGTCCCAGTGTGGATTACATAAATCAGAAAAAAGCATATGCTTTCTGGAGTTTTGAACCATATTAAACACAGTAAATGTTATTTTTATGTAACTGTGAAGACTTCATGGTGCCAGCAGATGGAGATAGAGGTCCATTCAAGTGGAGATGGCAAATCAGAAATAGTGTTTCATTCAGTGGCGCTGCTATCAATGAAAGCCTGATAAAGACTTACTCATATAAGACGATGAAAACACAAACATCCACTTTTCTAGTTTTTGAATATAAGGATCTCTTGGCTGTGTAAATTATTTCAATATTTTATTACAGAACTAAAAGCCTATCATGCTCCCAAATTGAACAAAATATAAATTTGTCCTCTATGAAAGCAAGACATTTTTACTGACTCAATAAAGAAAATAAAAGACAAAAACATCCCAGTGAAGATGGTAGCAGTTGGATATTTAAGAGCTTTTCTTGAGTGTACCTTTGCTGTATGACTATGGATGACACCTTTCAGTTCCTGCCTTATTTATTGTACTGAAATTAAATGCACTTTTTGTCTTTTGGCAAGGGACTGATTATGAATGTAGTTTAATAAATTGGCTCTAGGGGGCACTGCATCATCATCAATATGTAGAAAGAGAGCGTGAAGTGGGGGTAGGGGAAAGAGGGAATGATAGATTCCATTTCTTTTCTACCTTTAATCCAACTGTGAAATTCATAACTAAAAGGCAGTTATTTTTTCTTCTAAGGTAGTTCTCTGAAAGGCTGTGCACTGCAGCATAAACTCAAGTTTCATCATCACACCTTTACTATAAAACATGGCCAGTGGGCATAGATATGTTGCTATATTGATCTAGTCTGGATTTAAAAGAAAATATACAGAAAAGACTGCAAGAAGGTCAAAGTACATTAATTGAAGTCTAAACTCTTCAGCTAATGAGCCATGTGACAGCAGTCACATTAACTTCTTCAACATCAAAGATAATCCTCCTAATTAACCTCGGACACATGCAAAAAAGGGGGGAATGCAAAGTTATGTTTATAGGCTACTGCAGCTATCAGGCGCTGCTCATCGGAAAACGTATTAATTTGTTAAGACATAAAATAATAATGTCAGATGATGAAAATAAGAGGAGACATGCACATCTTCTTTTCCACTTTAAACATTTTATTACAGACAAAAGAAAACAAAAAGAAGTATCTGTGACACAAAAATGAAGCTAATGCTGGTACATGTACATGAGAAATGCACCAACAACATTTTCTGAAAAAATATTTATTATTTTAATAATAATGTTGTTGGATCAATAATAATAATAATAATAATAATAATAATAATAATAATAATAATAATAATGCACCCTGATGAAAATAAGCCAACATTTTACTTCATATCATTCATAAATAGATGTGAAACCTGCAACCAAATTAAATAGAATGACCAAATTGTAAAACATATGATATTCGACAAAACCAAATGGGTTCTTTCATCGCCGCCTTTACAGATCAAAGAAGTATGTTTGGCAGGTTTCTACACAAAATTAAAATATCTACCTCCATGTCTGTTCTGCTACAGTGAAAAAACAAAATATCTTGAGAATTTTTTTTCCTCACAAAAAAAGATAAAGATGAGTTCAACACAATGCTAAAACACCTAATAAAACTAGTCAAAAAACTTTAAAACCCACTGTTATGTTTTTTTTTATTTAGTAACATTTCACATTTAGCAACTTTTTTTATTCACCTGTACAAGTGGTGTGAGACTAAGGGAATTGGGGGCGGGGTTACAGGTGGGGGTGTTCCTTAATGACAAAGAGTGGGAGGAGCTAAAAGGAGAGGTTTTAATCTTTGACCCCTACAGTTCTGCAATGTCCTGAGGTCATGTGAAGAGAGTGACACTCTATCAGAGCTCTGCCAGCTGAGGAGGAAAACTGAGCATTTTTCAGTCTCCATTTCCTTCTTATTTAGAGAGAAGACCAGTGAACACAGTTTCAACACGAGTTTTAGTGTGTGTATTCCCTCACTGAATCCGCCTGCACAGAAATCACATAACCAAACAAAATGGATATTAAAAAAAAAAGCAAGGGGCTGCAGCTCAATACACACGTAAGAGGGATCCATTTTGGTGATATTTACAATCACTCCGTGATAAATAAAGGAAATGAGGGAGTCCTTTACTAAGAGGAAAGATGATTTACAAATGTCTTATGTGTTTGTGATTATATTTTCATTAAAATGTTGCTTTGCTTTTCCTCTCTTGGGGTGTTTCAGACTGTCCTGAGGTGGATTCACCCTTAAAGAAGTGACTATATTCTAGTTCCTGAATTGGATCTTTTACCCAAGACCCCTATATTTTTGAGTATGCTTTGAGCAATTCATCTCCCTAAGGGCAATCCATGGCAAACAGGGTAATGGAGAAAAGACAAGAAAAAACATCTTCTGAAAGAAATTCATATCAAAACGAGAAGACATTTTTCCAGTTTGTTGGCATAAGCTTAAAGCGCATTGCCCCCTAGAAAAAAGAAAAGAAAAAAAAAGGGAAGAGAATATCTTCACTGATTAGAAAAAGAAAAAAAAGCAAGGGAAGTGCCTCGGGCTTCTGGCCGATCTAAGTGCTTGGCAAATCGGTGAAGTTACCGTAGCAGTCTTTGGGATTTTCCAAATCCATCAGAAAAAAGTAAAACAAAAAGGTGTAAAAGCAGTTATGTCGATGATGCTATTGTTATGTTGGAAAGCTCCCTGGAGTCTGGCATGTGGAGGTCATTCAACTTCAAGTGAGGTAGAGAGGCTTGTCCCGAGCTCCCATGCCACCGCTGAGGAAGAAAATAAAAATTGTATTAATGCATTTCCGGACTGATGAATACAAATGAACAGGGTAAAATTCTCACTTGATATCTGTTTATCATATTCCTCCAAGAAAATACTTTTTCAAAGAAGGCCTGGCTTAGGGAGCGGCTTCAAAACAAACATTAAAGCTGCTGACAAACAACAGACATCAATAAGCATCAAGTCAAAATATGCTGATCAGATGATACTTGAAATGTCAGGTATGAAGTCTATTATCCAGCTATTTTAACTGGCAACCTGGAAATAATTCATCACCTGCCAAACCCCAAACTACAATAATCTGACACAAAGGGTGAAGGTTTAAACAAAGACTCTATCTACTTCAAAGAGCGTCAAACACGATTTGACCCAGGCATGATCTCATTTGGCATACAGATGAATCAGCTCTAAATACAGGAGACAACAGACTTCCAGCTCAGCAGCCTCTCTAGTGCAGACACAGAGTTTCAGGTGTGACACAAAACATTCTCCTCGTGCCTGCTTGAATAGTTTGATTCAATAAGGCAATGTGTGAGGAGCAAAACACAGGGAAATTTAATTGGATGTCACACCGTTTCCAATCTTTGTAATAGCATTGTTCTTGTGCTACATTACTCTTTTCATTTTAAAGGAGGTGGTTTGCTTTGCATGAAAATTGCAGTTTGTGATTAATACTTTCTGGGTCACTGAGATTGAAGTGGCTAGAGTAACACACTTAGAAAATAAGTAACTTTCACACAGCTAATTAATATTCCAAACAATAAAAGGTTCTGGATTGGACTTAAAGAGGGACTGAGATTTGTTTCCTTTTGACTACTAACTTAGTTGTAACTGGTATGATGAGCTCACCTGCAATGGTTGGGTCCGCAGTCCCTGTTGCAGTACTCGCTTTCCCAGTCGGGGTTCTGGCCATGTACTGGATTGGGAGCCCCTGGAGACTGTGAGCCTCCAACACTGTTCTGGTAATCAGCCTGAAGATGGGAGAATCCCTGTAGATCAGAGAAGAGAAGGGCATGAGGCGAAGGAGTTATATCATCTAAGCATTGTGATGGCAAACCATCAGGTCGTGCAGAGCCATGATGCTGTGTGAGGCCAAATGATGTCAGTGGTCTATATCAGCTGCTGCTGAGGGTGGAAAACGGCCATTTTTCTCTCTCCATTTCCTCTCATTGCCTGGTTGAAATGGTTCTCAAAATCACACTTCTTACCCTGACATGACACCCTGCTGCTGGATTGGACACTTTATTGACTGAGAGAAAGGAGAAAATAGTTGGTTTTCCTCTAAATGGGTATCTTTTATGTGTTAAAGGAGTGATTGAGACCTGTTATATCATACAATGAGAGTGAACCAGGCACCTTTCTTTGTGAAAACCAGCAGCAACTGTAGAAAAGAAAGAAACTGGGAAATAACTGACATGGGATCACAGCATTATTCATAATGCTTTACAGTACAATAGAGAGGGAGATACAATTCAAGGCTTTCAGAAAGTAAATACTTGTAATAAATGTATCTTTAGTAGAAATTCTACACATATGCAGAGTTTAAACACATGTATGAAATTAATCATTTGACAAAAAGTATGTGATCTAATAATGTTACACCGACCTGCTGGCTGAGAGGAGGGGAATGCAGAGATGACTGGAGCCCCATTTGGTGTGAGATGATTGGCTGTGACTGCTGCATGCGGATTGGCTGATTGAGCAGGGAGCTCTGGTTCAGGGAGAGCTGAGCGTGGGGGTGAAGTGGTGGGCTGATCTGAAAAGGTGCTGGAGGGGAGGCACTCATACTAGGTGGGAGCATCTGGGTCTGGCTGAGGGTCGGAGCCAGGGTGTGGCGGGGTGGCCCGCCATAGCTCTGGAGCTCTGAAAGTGGATAGGAGCCCGGTGGGCCCAGGTATGGTGAAGAGGACTGAGGGGGCATACTGTACAGGGGCTGCTTGGGGGGCAGAAGGTGGGAGGGTTGGCTGGTCTGCTGGGCACTTTTTGGTTCAGGGTCATTGTAAGTCTGCGGATATACAAAAAAACACAAAAATATGTTCATGTTAAAGGCGAAAATACTAGAAGTGCTCAATTTATGGGGATAATTGATGAGGGGCAAGCAATGCAACAACACATCCCAACACATCATCTGTTATCATCTTAGACCACATGTCAAACAGAAGCCTCCATTAAATTTAAAACACAACTTTTAGCTAAACAAAGTTGCCAGGCCATGAACAAGTTGCCAAAGTTGCCAATCTGATAGGGCACAACGCACAGAACTACAAACTCCATTGTGGAAACCACAGAACACCCCCAGATGGTTCCTTGCCTTGATAGTTGGCACAAGGGAGGTTTAGAAAAAAACAACAACATTGAAAGAGAATATTGACCAAAGTTTACCTTAATATTCAGTGGCCAGATGTGAGAGATGATCTGATATTCTCACCTAACAAGAAATCAAATCTATCTGTCTTCCAAAGTGTTAAATGAATTATTGACCCAGTCTCTAGTTACCAAATCTCTACCAAGCATAGTAAGCTGTGAGTAAAGTAAAATCAATAACAGTAATAATAATAACAATATCATAAGAATAATGCAGGTATTAATTTTGAAGAAGTTATTATCAGCGTTCATTAGTGGCTCCAGAACAGAGCTATTATCTTTATTTTATTTACCTGAGGTAGCTGTCTACTACAGTTTAAGAAGAAAGTTAACTAAGCTCAAAACAGCAAAATGCATTTTTAAGCTTGCTGATACTGGCTTTCAATATTCATTTTGCGACACTTCACACACTCGCATTGTGAGACTAGCAGATGGGAAACAGGATTGAGATTTAAATGAGCTGCATTACTTTGAGGAAACCACCAAACTCCACCAAAATTTTACAAAACTTAACCTATCTCAGTTTGGACAGTGAGCAGGTGCAACATCCACAAAATACCCCACCTCCACCTTCACCCTCTCCAGGCTTCTGTGATGAGCTGTCAGATTGCTCATCTCCAGCCATCAGTGTTGATTAGAAGGTAATGGAGCCCATTTGTATGAATAGAGCTGGGGCCGAGGTAATGATCAATAGACACCTTGACAGATAGATGGGAAAAAGAGAGGGACGCACACCCCCGCGTATGCATACACACCTACACACACGCGTGCATGCATATATGCAGGACCCTAGGCAGAGAAATGAGGGTGTTTGCCTGCAGAACAAATGGAATGACAAAAGGAATCTTCCCCACACTACATTGTAGGCTGTTAATACAAGGAGGCACTAAACAATGCAATCCACAGCCCTCCTTCTTGCTTTTCTTTATTCGCTGTGTTACTATGCTGGTGTATACAAGACACCATCATTCACTGAACAGAAAGGATGTCATAGATCTGAATTAGCAGGAAACTGTCAGAGGTGGAAACTGCAGCAGCCAATGATTGCCTGTGTTGATTTTGATGTACTTCCTGTTGAAGATGCTCAGAGAAGGAAATCTGTGATCTAATGCATGTCTCAGGTATCTGGTGGTAAAAGATGAATTTAGGATTTCTGTTTTCTGAAGATACAAATTGTATAAAACAGATTCACTTGATAGTGTGAAAAGCACATGGAAGAATTTATTCCCATTCTCTAACCCTCATCGCCATATGCTTGTGCACTCAGACCCCTCCCACTAGACTATATCACCATACTAACTACAAGCCCCAACCCCCAGTCTGCAACCTATGGAAATCAGGTATTGTTCCAAATATGGCCTGCTCTTTTTTTTGCATGAGATGCCCCCACCCTCGCCACCACCACTATCTCATCCAATGAAGGCCCCACCCAGCCCATTAGCAAGGATTTTCCATCCAATCCATCATCAGTCTTAGCCAGGGCCTGTGTGTCATAAGTGTTACCTTGGAAACCAGACTGGCTCGGTACGCGGCCAAGGCTTTCAGGTACTCTTTCTTAGCCGCCTCAGTTTTTCTCTTGTAGCCCTGTGAAGAAGAAGAAAAAGAAGAAAAAAAGAATCAAAACAAGAGGCTTTGGGTGAGAGAAAAGGTTGACATGCTCATAAATGTGCAGACACACATCTCTAAAAACACACGCACAAGCTTTTTAGCTTACTCTAACACTTTCTTAAACACATCCTGCATACTTGGACCTGCACACACACACACAAACTAGCACACAAACATGTTGGTAACGGTTCCCTTTCCATCAGAGCCAATGGTACAGAACACCTCTATTTCCTCATCACAGTACTAATACTCCCTCATCTCAATGTGTCTCCCTCTATTGTAGCAACACATCATTTCCATTCCAATCCACCTAAAGAAATGAACTGGAACTTCTTGTTCTCTCTCTCGTTGTCTTTTCAGCTCCACAATAACACTTTCAGTACACCGACATCAGAGATAAACCCGAGTGGTGGTTGTCATTTGGCACATTGGGATGCAATCTCTTTCTATGAGTTTTGTTTGTAACTGCCTTCCATAATGTTGTAGTTATGTGCAAACCTCTGGTGTCAAACAACCGCCTGCTAGTGTGTTTTCAATGAACTGGTTATATTAAGAATCTGGGCTTATGAGTGCATGTGCATCAACACATGTATGAAAATAAATATCTGTATAGGATGTAACAAAATGCCAGAAAATTGGTCCATTAGCTATAAAGGCTATGAGTAAAATCATGTGTATTATGCAAAACAAAAAGGGGAGAAAAATCACTCTTAATGGGTAAAAAAGAGAATATTTTAACCATGTACTTTTTCAGTACTACAGCTAACACGAGCACATTTACTGTTTCCAAAATGACACATTTATATACAGTGTATAAACATCCTAATTGATGCACTCCACGAAAGCACTGAACTGGAAAAATATAGGAGTGCTTAAATACCCATGAAACACAACATCATGACCTCCTACAACTCTGTCATCATTAGCATTTCCTACCTATTACTGCTGAGCAGGAGATGACATTAAATACCAACAGAAGCAATAGATTGTTTCTCCTGAATAGCCAACATGCCCTTCAGCTAAATCCAAGGATGAGACGATTGTGGAAGGGGGATCACTAATTGTGTATTCTAGGCAGGATCAAAATAGCAAGGCAGAGAAATAAATAAAGAGAGTGGAAATGAGAACTTCACACTTCCCAGCTTGTCAGAGAGCCAATGAAGATGCATAGTAGGGAGGTACCAGCTATGGAGGCTGGAGGGACAGAGCAAATGGGACAGTACCTTGGCCTAGAGTGCGTTTAAAAAAAAATCTATTTATTCATTTTTTAAAAAATTGTTATTATCATGTTTGCAAATATCATTTCACTTTTTTTTATATGTTTCTGGTTTTAGTTTTGGGGCACTGCACAGCTAGGAAAGCCTGAGAAGACACCTTTACATCGTGACAAGTAGAGCAACAGTGAGGTTTGTGTATGTTTTTGTTTGTGATTATTTGCTTTTGCATGGGTGCACTAGCACATGGCTTATGGCTTAGTCACCCAGTGCAAAACATATCATTCCTAGTTTCCTGAAATCTCCCTTGGCATATTTATATCATCCCCATACTGACCATTACTTGCTTGTTAAATGTCCTACTTCGTCAGTCTCAGACTGTTTTATGGCTATTGTTGCACGGAATACTCCCCCACCTCTCCTTCTTCTTACTAGAATTAAATTTAGAAAGAAAATCATTTTAATGAGAGCCGGGGGAGTGGGGATAAACGGATGGATTATCTTTAGAAATAGAAGAACTAGCTCATTAAGGTGAGCTGTAACTCACAACAATGTTCTGGTAATTAAGCAGTAGATAATGACAACGAAATGCTGCTCGCCTACTGCAGACACCATATACTGGTGGGGCCAGAATTTTACGTGTGTGGATTTGTATCATTTGGGTTTAATCATTCTGAAAATAGTCACAAATACAAAAATGCATATTGCATGGGTTAATAAATAAAAAATGTGAATTGCCTGAATAATCCCGCACATAATTGGTAATATGAATGTATGCAAAGCCATCTACCACTGCACACATCAACACCTAAATAAAGATAGTTTTTCTTGTTTTTAAATCCAACAATATTACAATTCCATGTGGCGTTTAAAGATCTTCTACCATGCTGCTTCTGACCCCTCTAGCTTTTTGTCATCTGAAAATATAACAAAGTTTACATAGTTTTCTGATGAGCCCTGTAGTTTTTATTTGAGGTCATCTGAAATATTGCGCTCATAACTTTATTCACTCATTTATTATCTTTCTCACTTATGTTTCTATTACATTCATCTCGGAGGAAAAGACACTGGTAGTATTCTAATCGAGGAGTGCTGAGCCATTCTGTCTTTTAATAAAAATGTATTTTCCACATTGAAATTATGCATGAATCCATTTAAAGCCCTGATATCACAGTTTTCCATTTGCACTTAAACACAACATGCATTTGTGAATCTGTGTGACATTGAACCTTGAAAGGAGCCTTAAAATGTGTGACATTGAACCTTGAAAGGAGCCTCAAAACTCTATATTTTAAAAAATCTGATAAGTACATAGCAGGCAATCCACGCATAAGCAAGACGCTTCTCAAAAAAGAAAAGCATGAGATCTGCAACTTTTAAGAAAGAAATCAGCACTTACAATATTGAAGTTCATGTTGGTTGTGATGTGTGATTTTTTTAGATACATTTTACATGTTCAAACTGTGTTAGTTTGGTAAAGTGATCTCCCAAATCATTGGTCAAATAAGCACATTTTATTTTCAGTTTGTGATTTCTTTTCTTTTTTTAAAATTTTGAGAGGTTTGGGGTAATTTTCATATTTAAATTTTCATCCTTCCCGCAGTTATTTTAGGGATTTGAGTGAGTGATCTAAAATTTATTGGTGCTCTTGTTTGCATCATTTACTGGTGTTTTTCTTTTTCATTACTACATATAAAATAATTGATGAGTGAAAACTATTTGAGGAGTTATGTTTGAGTCCTCACTTTGTTTGGGGGTTTCTACAACCTTTGCAAAAAACTATGTACTGAACTACACATCAGTTTTTACTACATATGTTGAACATGCTAATTTTGTACCTGCTTCTGTTCCTCTCCAAGACTGTCCCACATAGAGGCCACAATCTTGGAAACGTCCCCAAAGGTGGCATTGGGATTTTGGCCCTTGATGGCTGCCTGGGTGTCTCTGAAGAAGAGCGCATATGCTGACACAGGCTTCTGTGGCTCGTTGGGGTCCTTCTTCTTCTTCTTCTTTTGAGGTTTGGGTTTGGGCTTCATCATTTCTGCTGAGGGTCGCTTCTCGCTGCTTATCTGAAGACAGAAAGTGATGGAGAGGAGGTGAGACAAAGACACTGCTGGTCATAAATCAGTTAATAATAGGGTATTTTGCTGCAGCTACTACAGAAAGAAGCTTGGGGAATTTCTTTCATTATGCAGTGTATTTATAGGCATGATGCATTGACTGGAGAAGATACGCTCTTTTTGCAAGGTAAAACACACAACTGCATACACACATTAAAGTTTGTACAACTATCCTTATTAAGACAATGACTTCTATCCATTGTCGTCAGCAAAATCCTAACACACCAACCACTGTCAATTTATGATTATAAACTTTTATAAACTGTCGCTTAAATTCACTATTCACCCCAAAACCCTTAACAGGATCCCGAAAATTCCATTTTGCCTCATATAGACCAGACTTTTGCCTTCAAACAAGATCAGTTTTTTTTCTCCCAAAGAGGTTAAAAAAATAGTACACACACAAAAGCATCAATTTAAATGTTACATCAAAGACCAAATGACCAGAAGTTCAACTCCTGTCTTTTAGAGTAATCTGGTCAGTCTGGGATGAAAGGAGGGAAAGACCTGAGCTAATCAAAATTCAATCTGCAGCACTTCCACTTAGTCCCACATTAGTTGTTTTAACAGGTGTTAAATAACTGACTTCATGGATATTTTGATAAGGATATGGATATTTCTGTTTGGTCATTTCTTTCATGTAGACCATAAAGAATCCAATAACATGTCCTGAGGAAACCATAAAAGGATTAAATATGTATTTTTCATTGTGGGTACCCTGTTAGTTTGTCGACAATAATACACTGCAATCTCCAAACATTTTCAGAAGGCAAAATTGCTCACATCTGTGTGATGATCCAATACACATAAATACATTTTCATTTTCCAGGTAGGGCTTTGACTGGGAGTCAAATCCAGGTCACCTGATCCTGGATGTGACTCTATATGGAAATTGCCTGCTCTGCTCCAGAGAGAACATGTCAACCACACAGCAGAGAGGGAGAAAAAGGGAGAGGGGAGAGGGAATGATGGCTTGATGTTGCCATTAGTATCAACGGAAGATCAGTTAACCTAATTTTCAAGTCGCTATAAATGCAGAAAAAAACAATCCAATTTCCATCCATATGGTAGAGGATATAACGACATGCTGAATATATAATGATATACACAGTTATTATATCAAATGAGGGATGTGTATGTCCAGACCTTGTGGTTGCAGGGTTATGGAGAGTAACTTAAATATTGTTATATGTAATATATGATGTTGAGTTTCTTTCTGTTTTTGACAAGACCAAGTTATCATTTTATCATGCAGCCTCTTAGAAATCTTCAACATTGTTAAATGCTTGCTTTCATAATCCACTGATCAAGGGTTTAAGAGTTCAAACTCAGCAGGGGGGAAAACAAATCATGGAAAAAATTGATATGCCCTTGCATTAGTACCAAACAGCAGCTCGAGGAGATTTAAAGATGTGCATTTCCATCTAATATATTCTCATCACAAGATTAAGCAACGGCCATGTTCTCTTCTTTTACTGTCAATAAGAAAACAAGAAATGACTGCCTTTGAAATTGCATTGTTTTAGCATTTGCCAAACAACACACTGTATTACACACAGCATGAAATTAACTAATCAAAATTCAAGGTCCAGGAGCGCATTTGGCAGTTACAGAAAAACTTCAAAAAGTCTTTTGAGATGTGTGGAAATGAATGAATGTTCCCATTCTGGGTTATATGAAAGTACTTCTTGTCTCTTTCACAGCTTACAGGTAATATTCTTCTTCTTTTTTCTTTTTTTTCCTGTGCGAGTATATGTGGTTTCATTAAAAAATAATCACCCCTCACTTTTAGGCAATGAGGCAGAAGACAGGCATTTGAAACGACATCTGTTCCACCCAAGCCTTTGAAGTGAAAATAGAATAAACTGACGGTAGAGCTAATGGCATGACAAAACAGGAAGAAAAGAAGGCTAAATAATCTCCAGGAAAATTCACATGTATTCATACAGAGAAAAGAGTAATGACACTCAACAGCTCACAGCAGCATGCAATCAACCAAGAGAATAAGAAACATATTATGATATTTTTTTTACTTTTCTCTCTCCTCTTATTATTTGAGAATTGAGTTCATTAACTCCAGTATGTACAGTAGAGGGCTGAGAATCAAAGATGAAATTTCAATGAATCTGGGAAAAAATAAGGAATACCACTGAAAAATTAACAAAGGGTTCCATATTGAGAATAAAAACAAAACAATAAATATCTCTGTTCTTTCTGTACTTTTAGCTTTTCTCATTTCAAGATGATTCATCTTAAGTATGAAAATGAGAAGCGCAGAATATTCTGCAATAACAGCAATTTTATCTTATAAATATATTTATCAGAGCTGTTTAACTTGCAAACTTTACAAATTATTGAAAGTATAAAGTGCACAAATACCCATAGCATAGCAAAAGCATCGAAGCTGTTTTCTTGTGTTTTCTCACACAGATGCAAAGTAATGATTATGACAGGTGTTGTTGTTGGTTGAGAAAAAGAGATCATCGTGTCCCTTATTTATAATGCAACATCTTGTTTTCTGGTCTATTTTCTAGGACTGCCAGTGGATATTAATAACATCCATGATGGACTTCTGTTGGTGAGGATGGCAAGAATCTGAAGATTTTTTTAAATTTTATTTTAAAATCTGATTAGTTAAAATCTCTGTATTTACTCTTCATATTTCATATTAATTTTATGTCCTGCTCCAACATCATTGAGTCAAAGGAATCTTAATATAACATAATGTAAGTATGTCAACATATGTTATGTGATTAACATAAAATAAACTGCATACTCAAAGTGATCCCAATAATGCAAACTACATAATATTTTCTTTACAAATTTGAATCCCTTTTACAAAACAATGTTATAGCCATTTCTTGAAAAACTCAGCTGCCATTAGTCTGGATAATATCATTCTTACTGTAAAGAGTGGCATTTGCCTTATTACTGAACACACTTACAGCAAAGTCAGTCAAAATAGGTTTTACTGTCATTTCACTGAGAGAAGCATAACCTGCAGTAGTACAGAGGTCTACTTTATCATTCACTTAAATTATGACTTTTGAGTTAAATCACTTTATTTACATCAACATGCAATGAGGAAACACACAGGTCCGGTAGATAACACCTGCGTCAGAACAACAGTCTCAATAATGGTCATTTAATACAATGATATAATCCACGGGGGGAGTTATTACCTGGATTGTTAAATACTATGCACCCATGTGAAAGCATCTACATCAATTTGCTCTTTCCCACATCCAGCAGGGTTTTATGTTGAATTTGTTACCTGCCTATACTTTAAAACTTCTCCAAAGTAGTCTCTCTTAAGACTCACAGCCCAGCAACAAAAGTAGACTGATAATAATAAGCAAAAAAAGCATTTTTGGAATTTTGCATCAAAGCTGTTGCTAGGTAAGACCACCACGCCCTGTATAGAGCAGCAGAGTCTAAATATATTTTGTCCACAGCTTTCTAGTATAGCTGCAAAAGATTGAACTACAGTGTCAGCCTTCGCTTGCTCAACCCATCAGCATTTCTGTTGTCTGAGAGAGAAAAAGATGGAAGGGATGGTAGGTGAAGACAGGGAGATAGGGCAGAGGAGGGGATAGTAATTCTGAATGGACAGCACTGCACTGGCAAGACAAGATTAGAATTGACAGCCCGATAACTGCATCACTATCAAAACAGTAAAGAGAAAGAAGAAAATAGAGAGAGAGAAGGGAGAACGAAGAGGAGAGAGTGACTGAAAGAAGAGTGACCAAAGTAAGATGTAAGGAAAAAGAGAGCGAGTCGATGTAAAGAAACAGATAAACTAGAACAGGGAAAGAGGTGATTTAGAAAAGAGAGATAACAACAACAACAACAAGGACGATGCAAATGCAGAGACCAACAAGGTTTAAGATGTGAAATAAAAACAGGTAATAGAACAAGAAAGGACAAAAATGTTTGTCTAATCACAGTGTTTTCAATATATGCATCATGATCATCAGAATAATATACACTGAACAGCAGTGTGCTTCATGGTTTAGCAATTTCGAAAGGCAATAAAAACAAACAGGAAGTACTCTGAGCTGATGTGCAGATACACAGATACACAGTGATGGCCGTTACACTAAAGTATTACACACATACTCGGCACAACACTAAATCAAAACTGAATGCAATCCACTTCCAGAGTCTATACACATTGTTTCATGAATTTGAAGCCAAAAAACTGTAAAATGGGGAACACATACACATCCATGCACACACACACACGTTTTCAGTGTCTGATGCCGTTCGTGCTACAGACTTGGTGTGCAAGTATCAACAGAAAATGCACAATAAATCCTTTCTTACATGCTATTTTTTTTGCTGGAAAATGCTGTCTGAATGTGCAGTGGCCTGAGGAATGAGATGAGAGTACACGCAAGCCTAAGCAACTGACTAGGATACAGAGGACGCTCTAAAACACAGCAGTTCATGAACATCAATCAAAGGTCGGTAGTGAATTCTTTCATCTTGAACTAAACGGCAGCAAGGCTAGTAACAACAAATTTAAAGAGAAAATATAGTGCTTATTAGAAGTTCGTAAATTTAGTTTAGCAGTCTGCTAGAGCAGGTTTACACGATTTAATGTTCAATAATGAAATGATCCTTCTCCCACTGTATACTGCTGCAGCTTCCTTTTTCATTTAAAACGTTTTTGTATGGCTTCTGTCTCTTTAATACAAAGCCCAGTCTGCTCTGATTGGCCAGCTGCTTGTAAAGCATGAATATAATGTAAAATTATCAGTAACTAAGTGAAGGAAATCTCCATTGGGAACAAACAGTGTTCTTGCCACCCTGCAGTCTGGAGCTATCCATTACTGTTAAAGGACTGTTCAGATCCAAGCATTGTGACAGTGATTGGAAGGTTTTAATTAGCAATGCTGCTGAACACGCACCTGCATTCATTCACTGCACAGTTACTTTTTGACTTTAAATGGGAATTTAAGGACCCCAGACAGTGAAGTTTTCACTAAATAGAGACAGCCGCTCATTCTTCGTTTCGGGGTGAGCCATGAAGTCAAAGCTCCAACATCAGTTCAAACATGAACTGCAATGAATCATCAAATTAGAAAGAAAAAAAAAAAGAAAAAAAAGAAAAAGGTTGTAAGACCATAAACTATTCAGAAAATTGTCTCAAAGTGTTTGAAGTAGTTACCTTGTCTTCCAGCAGAGGGTGCCCCGTTATCAGCTTGACTTAATGCATGTCTTCTTTACTTCTTAGATAAGGAAGCTAACGTTTATTTGCCACGTACATGGGGGAAACTAGCAAAACTGAAGAAACACCAAAGTATCTGCAAAACAGTCTTAGGAAGTGTTTTAGGTTTTAAACTGCAGATGGTTTAAGTAATGAACAAAGGTAATGTTTTAACTTTGAACAAAGGATGCACAAAACGCATTTGCTAATTTGCCACCCCAACAAAGCAGCAGTGTGTTTGAACAAATTCAAATGTTCTCAAACATACTTTTCGGGGAAAAAAAGTAACCACTTATCTAAAGATGGATCATGCAAATGTGCAATGCAAAATAACTGTTAAATTATTAATTATTTGAGATGGTCTGCGATGATTTAGTCATCTGTGCCTATTTTTTTTTAAAAAGTGGGAAATTTAGTCATATCTATTCCTCAAATTTTTTCACAGTTAAAAGCCCAAAACTTGTGTGCGTTGTATAATACTGCTTTCAATTTTCTATTTCCCTCAATGCAAAGTGTTGGATTACTCCACACCTGTGTTTTAAGAGTCTGATCTGACTTCTTATTATAGACTATAGTCAAATACTGGGTGTTAGATATATAAGGGGAGAGAGAAGGACTAAATGATTAAGTGATTACGGAGGCAGCTTCTGTAACTTTTGCAGCAACAGGAGTGTCACAAGTGGTGATTGTTAGGTAATGACAGAAAACAAACTGAATTAAAGGTTCTCAAACATGCAATTACAGTTATTCTGATTGTTTTATAATGCAGATACAAGTCATAAACATAGCAAAGCTGAAACAAAAAAACCTGAGATATTCTGTTCCCAAAATCCCATTTGTGAAATACTCAATACATACTTTGGAGTGTATATTTTCAGATGCACTGAATTGCGTATTTTATTGTGTTATTTCTTAAGAGTCTTACTGCCAGTTGGAGAAGTGTTACCATGGTAACCCATCAACATTTCTTTCATAAACTGAGGTAAGAAAAATCGTTTAACTAACTTAGAAGATAGTTATATGTTACATCCAGCAAAGTGGAATATTATACTCACACTTAAACACGCTTGCGATTATTCATATTACAGCTGAGCTACATATATATATATATATATATTTTTAAGCCCATTGGTTCCACATTGCTTTGAGTCCAGTGCTTATTTACAGCAATATCCCAAAAATCGCATGGGCGACTGCCAGTTTCATTTTAAGGTTCTGAACATACCAGGAAATGCAACACAATACTTTAACATACTAAATAACATGTTATTATGGAATTTCAGATACAAACATTGTAAAACTATAATTTTGACCCATACATATTTACACATACAGCAGATAAGGAGGAACATTATCATTATTCATTTCGTCTTGCTCAAAGGTCCATCTGATGAATCCAATATTCTCTGTGCTTTAGCTTCTCACCAGCCCCTTGGGGAAATCTGGCTGTTTAGCAGCTAAATACTCCATTATATTCACCAGCTGGTTGCTAATGGCGGTTGCAGACATGTAGCTAATCTTGCCTGGCTGTCTTTTGGTGCTGGGCAGGAAGTGTTCCCAGGGTTTTTCCATTTTCCTGCTTGTTACGGCTGAAAATGATGCTGAGAAAAGAAGCGAGTCAAGCGAAATAGCACAATTGTGGGTCAGAAAATTAAAGATAAATTGAGAGATACTCAACAGTGATAATAGTCTCAAGTTGGCTCTTTTTACATTTATGTTTCCATGTGATCCATTGTTAGTATAGAAGTGTACAACCTCTGCAGAATAAATAGAGAATGACAGGTTGATATAGGTGTAGGTTCATATATAACTGATTAAAAATTGACTACATCCGTGAGAAATATAAAGATGTGAAGTGTAATTATTCTGCAATTTTTACCACAAAGTGTAATGGACAGATGTGAGGAGAAAAGTGGTTTCCTTATAAAAATATCAGGATACAGAAGTATTGTGGAACCCATCTTTAAAGAGTATCTAAAAGTCTGCTGCTTAAAAAAAAAATCCAACAGCATGTTTATCAACTGAATCATCCACCCAATGAATATGAGCTTGCATGAAAGGAGATGGAACAATAATGAATACTGCCCAAAGTTTTGCAGACACAAACATGGATTTATAATATTTCAGCTCAAATCTATGATAAGGTGATTTTTTTAAAAACATAAAATAACAAGTGCAGGAGTGGGGTTTAAAGAAAAATGGATGCATCTTTGTTACATTACTGTTATTTACTGTAAGGTATTATTTTGATAATAGCAAACATTTAAAGTGCATCTGCATGGTGCCTTATAAAATGTTGGATAAGAAAGTATTTGTTTGAAATCTGAATTATTCTATAAACTAAAACTGCCTGTAGATACCATCAATACAAAAATTCAAGATGGTTGTTAAAGTAGTTTCTTATAACAGTTTTCCAGTTTTAAATAGAAGTTTGTGTAATTTCCTTATATTTTCTACGTTTTGCCAATTATTTTAAAGTCACTCCTGTGTTAGACTTGTCTTTGTGCATTCTCATCATCTACTTCACCATGAAGTCTTGATGGGTTAAAAAATGTCTTAAAATATATACACTACCCTTCTCATCTGGAAGCAATTACAGCTCCATGTCAGACTGCCCATCTGCATGCAATGAGCAGAACTGCATGTCAAAGCCGCTACACAGATCCCTGAGTAGAACCAGGCACTCTTCCAGAGAGCAGCACCCATCAAATAAAAACACAGCCCAGCCCAAACAATAATGAATCGGAAGTACAAATTCATGATTGCTTTCTTAAAGACATGGAAGGGCGTCACTGAGAATCATATAGCCCTGATCTATATAAAAACCTATTGTTGCATTTATATCCAGTTCTGGTGCAATGCCATTACAAATATACAAAGTCTTCATGATGTGGAGTATTTCCGTTTTCAGGCAGGCAGACTAGTATTACTGAACATTCTCATCGCAAATACTTTCATTCAGACTCAAGCCTGAAGCCATTGCTGGACTAAGCTGCTTGATTTATTTGACATTAGAAGATGACTGACAGCTCTGAGGAGCTCCTCCCAACAAGCTTAGCCTAACAACACCGGACCTACTTCATCAGACTAAATTGCACAGTCGAGGCCCTTGTATTTGGTAATGTGGTGAAAACAGTGGCAAGTGAGAGCTAATTAGATTAACGGTAGTTTAACGAGCTGTTGGAGGGGCCCCGCAGATTGGATTTTAATAAATACGTAGTGGCAAAAGCATCTGCTATGCACTTCCTGGCTCTGCTGGCATCCTAATTGGCCCCAGTGGGTTACTATAGCTCAACTCTACATGGTGCAATTTAAGAGGGTAAAAAGGCAGAAAGCTTATTTTCTGACCAGGTAAGTCTGGGAAAAGAAACACAGAGTATGCCTTCATGACTGTATGGCTTCACAAGCAAGATTTTATCAGAATTATTTTAATACTCATACAGTTTATTACATTTTCATGACCTCAGAATATCAACAAATATCCACACTCAAAGTGGGAAGAGAGAATATCTCAAAGTCTAATTAAAACTGATTTGGTCATATTAATCTTTTCCTATTGTTTGTTTTCAAGATGACATGTTCCAGTGATGAGGTCTTTGTAGGGCCAACAGAATTGAAAGGAAAAAACAATTAATCAAACATGAATGAGCGACCATTGCAGGGTTATTTCCATAGCAACAGCCTGAGGGGACAACTTGAACCCTTTAATGTGAGCTGGTGATGTCTCTTTGTAAACATGTGCACAGCAGGGGGAGAAAGCCAATGAGAGAGCCTGGCAACAGAGGCATCACAGGGCAGCAACCTCTAGGTATCAATCGAACTTTCCATTATGTAGTGGTGAAAGGACCGAAAAGTGCTCTGAAACATTGTATTAGGGAGCATTTGGAGTCGAGGTGTATCTTTGTAATACTGCTGTTAATACTTCTTTTGAACATCTAAAAACATTGAGTGTTTACTGAGCAAATCTCATGGCTGATGGAAAAACTGCAAAAGATCAGAAAAAGTGATGTTACAAGAAATTACAAAAATAATTTTTCGAAAGCTATGCCTCTCACACAAGTCAACAGATTGTTAAAATATCTTTTATAAGCATACTTTATGGAACTTGCAACCAGTAGGCTCTTTCAGCCTCCAGCTGCCACAAAAACAGGCACTATACAAGTGCACAAACAGTGCAAACAGCTTTTTTATCAAGGGTTGCTACTTGGTAGCAATGGTAATAAAAAATATTATAAAGTAACAGCAGCAATGCTTAAACTGAAGAGAGAAAAAAAGTGCTTCATGCTCAGAAAATAACCTGATTGCACTCTAAAAATGTCTAGAGCACCATAAGTATATAGTAGAAGGATAGCAATTCAGTTAACCACAAAGCCCCAAACAAGTAAAAAGTAAACATGTGCATATAGTTTTTAGTGGTTAAAGCTCAAGTCATCAACCCCTTTAAAAATCTGTTTTAAGTGAAAAACCAGGAGGAAATTTCCAACAATTCAGAAACACAACACTTAACCAGTAACAGTCTTGAAAAAGGTTCAGAAAATAGGCGAGTATGGAGTCTTGTGCTCTCTCATTTTTTAAAGTGACTCATCAATGACTGGGTTGCATGTGGAGCCTGGCAGCAAACCCGCTGGCAGTAGCAGGTATCCATAACTTTTTTACAAACATTTTTGTCCCAGACCTCATTGGTTCCTTGGGCGAGAGTAATGGCTTCTTTGCGCTGGGCTGCGCAGTGCTATTGTAGAATCACAGAGCGGTTAATTGAAACAAATGACTCTAATAATGGGACATTATCCCCACAGGCTGGCTTTGTGGTGGGCCTAATTAGCGTTGCGGCGGAGGCGAGAAGGACAAGTCACCACGCTGATCCCTCAAAGGAAGCAGCCCGACTCCCTTTTAAGTGGCCAGTATGGGATTCTCCTGCTTACAGTGTGCAAAGGTGCCGGGCTTTTTAAACAGAAGCTTTGTAAACAAAAATATGTAAAGTCGACCACTGGCTGGTCTCATGGTCCATTTGTCAGGGGATTTTCTCTTTTTCTGCTATTTAAATCTTTACTGACTGAGCCAGCTCAAAAGATTTGAGGTCAAAAAGGGGAAAAAGATTATGGTTATGACTTGATCTGCACATAAAGATAAATGTTTTTATAATACAACGGTGGACTGTTTTAATGTTGTAATAGTTTGCTTTAAAAAGAGTCTGAAAACCTTGCCTATTAGCCATCACAGTCACTCTCTTCAGTGAACTTTTATCTTCTGGATGTATGTTCAACCAACTGTTCAAATCTCAAAGGTATTCAATTAATTAAAAAAAGCAGAGAAAAGAAACACATTTGTTCATTTCTGAGGCTTGAAAAATAAAAAAACAGCCTTTAAGTTAGATGAATAGCTTTATTTTAGAATGGATGAACATTAATATTCTGACTACTTGGTTGATCAACTGATCTCATCAGCAATTAATAGGATTATTGACAATTTTTTATATTGTTGTCCTTCTGCTTGTCATAATCCTCTCCTTTGGTCGTCAATGACCCAGAACTAATGTGACAAACATGAGATATTATTTTCCAGCTATATTTTGATCACCACTGAAATCTGTTTTTGCCATTCCTAATTGTTTATCTTTGTATATGATGATCCCAGAAAGTCAGATATAATGCAATGTTCAAATCTCTGTGACCAAGCTGTTTTAAATATTCATTAGTTGTAACAGTCGCCTAAGGTTATTTGAATTAGTGCCATGAATATGCATGGCCTGCAATGAATGTGCATCTGTTTTTAATGCTCAATCCGTTAATGCTTGTCTTCATTACTTCACTCTGAAGCCTGCATAATAAGCTGCACAAAACAAAGCTTTGCTTTTTAAAAGCACAATTCTCTTTGGAAGCCTATTTGTTTCTGTTTAAATGAAACAGGGGTGCCCTACCAATTATCTCGCTGTCATTTCTTTTGACAACTACAAGACACATTGTTCACCTCTTTTGCAGAGTGCAGCACTGAAGGGCATCTGTCTTTTTCTGAAATGGAAAGTCACAACAGAAAATATTTCTACTGTTACAAAAAGTGATTTATCTGAGAACGTCACAGAGATGTCAGTGAAAGGCAGCAGAGCAAGCAGGTCATATGAGATATGTCTAAAACCTACAATAGAAAAAAAAAGATTGCTGTTTCAATTATATCAAAAAGAAAAGGAAAGAATAACAAAAACCCACTAGTAATCCAGCTGCACTGAGCAAGTGAGGTTGACTCAAACTGCAATTTTCAGCAGCATTTTTAGTTCTCTAATTAGGTACTGTAGGAAGCCTGGAATAAATAAAAAAAGCTATCTTTCGGGTTCAAATGTACAAAATGTACACCTTGGGCAACTGAGATAATTACACACATCAAGCTGCAAACAAAGTCTGTGCATTTCCATTTTGTGGATATATTTGTCAGAATAAATGAAAGAACTAAAACAAAAAAAGCCCATATTGTTGATAAGCTTACTGTGACCTCTTTAATAGCTTGATTAGGTTCATATCTAAACTATTTCTGAACTGTCAATAAACACAGCTGTCAATACACTTTTTCTCCCACTGCTTTAAAAGGTTATGACCTTCTCTGTCACTGTTTCCGTCCTAAATGCCACGTGAGACAAAACTGATCTACTCTGCAGATTGAAGGAAGCCAAATTAAGTCAAGTTAACATGTTCTTAAAACAGTCAGAAGCTCTGACAAGGAAAGATCTTGGAAACACACAAACATGTAGATCTAAACACTGTCAACACAGTTACAAAATATTGAAAACACAAACGTTAAGAAATATCACCAGAGTGAGGCTATTTTTTTTTTCTCAAACATCAACACATTACAAATCAATAGGTAATGTATAATACAGTGTATGAAGTAAGTATTACTGCACGAAACCAAAGATAATAAGCATAAACAGGACTGAGGCCAGAGTGATTATTGGACATATTACTTCTTTAAATCAATGCTGCTGCTACAGGGTTGCTAAAAAGCAAAAGTAAATAAAATTGGGACATGATGCTGGGGAGCTCTTCTGTTTTTATAAAGATGTCTTTTTAAACACACCAGCATGTTAAAAACATCTTGTTAAAGACATGTTAGACAAACATCAGCCAGCCAAAAATATTAATCCAGAACCAAATATTTAACTACAAAATTCCCAGCAAGAGTCATCTGAGTGAATATGAGCCATAAACTTGTAAAACTGGCAGCTGCTTTTATGGCAGCAGGGGTTTCCCTC